>JBBPOF010000326.1:0-28257 GCA_038091315.1 Porphyrellus cyaneotinctus | reverse complement strand
GTGCAGTCTCTGAGGGACCCTGATATTGCTCGCAGTGATAGTCACGAGCACAATAGACGAATATTGTTGCGAGGGTTTCGTTTGGAAGGCGAGAAATGAGCGCGTAGGAATTCTTTTGAGTTTGGAGGGTGGACAATTCCAACTGGAGCCTGATAATATTTTCCTCGAGGCGGTGCAGGGTCATGGTCCCCGGCGCGTGGTACGTGGGTACAGACGTTGACGTTGAAGTCAAATGTTGGTTGTGGAGATCGTTGGCAGCCAACTGGACACCAGAGGGCGACACTAGAAAGTGGGATCAGCATTCACGTTGCGATAACTAGTGGGTGGCGATTTACTATGTATGGTTTCAGATAGATTTCGAGACTAGACTAGTCGGTATATGGGGGGTAAGAGAATGGCGCACTACCTCACCTGGCAGCAACCTGGCAGTATTTAAATGTATGGTTTGTGTGGTGGTCGAGTACATTGTCCACGGTGATTGTCGACAATGCTCCATGCGTTGAAGGTCCACACCTTATCTCGGCTGTTCGTCCACCGCGGTTGTCAATGCGTCTGAGTCCACTGAGTGGAGCATGTCAATGAGATTATGCCTGGCTGTCCCACTTCGTTTCGGCGTTCGCTGCCAGTGTGGATATAGTCGCCAAGTAATGTGTGACCAATACAAGTGGATTCGCAGGTGATGTGGCAGTGCACAGGATCTACGCTGGAAATATTATTGAGGGTGAAGGCAGGGACCGGTCAATGTCACTTGGCCTCTTAATCAACTCGACTTGATCGCCGAGCTCCATGCTGTTGGGAAGCCGTCTGTCGCTTGGCACCAAAGGGGGCTCTTTGGTTTAGAAGGTACGTGCGCAGTGGCTTCCTCTTCATCTGACCGCTTATTTCACTCTCAGCCACACACCGGCACCCTTTGTTCCCATCGACAACCTGCGGCTCCGGCACCTCTTTCGCAATAGCCTCCAATTAGGGTGCCAACCTCGTCCACATGACTTGCTCTGAAGAAATAGGGGCACCGGGTCGATTGGTCGACCAATCAGGACCGAGCGACCTATAATTTCAACCCGCGCGGCCGTGACCGAAGCAACCTTTCGCATGCACGTGACCCGATCCCTGACCGGCCTTCTCTGCGGAAAAGGTACTCGAAGGGAGACAGGACTTGGCGTTTGTGTGCTGGCATTCTTGTTTACTGCACAAACCTTTGGTGGCATGGCGCTGGCTAGGCAAAGTTTGGCAAGTCATGATTACAGTCATTCGAATATCCATATCGGTGCCACTGACTTTGCCTGGCAGATTGGGGTATATTTCACGGTAAGTTTATGACAGTCATATGAACACCAGCCAAACTAGTAACTGCATGCAGACGATGACTCGATGTTTTGGTGCAGTCTCGTCGCAGCCTTTTTCATGGCATATTGGACGAGTTCGACTGTCATGCTCGACATCATTTTTGTCCGTATATCGGAGAGCGACGAAAACGAGACACCGGTATTACCTCGAGCTGCACCTCCGCCAGCCAGTGTTCCGGGGAGGGGAACGACATGAATTGCATCCGATTGGCGGGCGCAGCAGCTCAGGTAAATTCCAAGATTGGTTTGTTCGTACGGTGGGTTTCGTGACACAACCAATGTGACGTCACTTATTTTCTTTCTGTTCCGTCTACAACGAGCACCCTTGGCAGTGGAGAGCAACATGATAGAGGAGGAGCCCCTTTTTCTCAGCATGGTGGGTCTCGCAACACCACTCATGCGGACATCACTTTATTTTCTTTCAGTCACAACAGCAACGAGCACCCTCAGTCATGGAGGGAAGCGAGATAGAGGGGAAGGACCTGCTTCTCAGCGATGACATCGTCTAATAAATTTTTCTCATTTCATATCTAATCTCCCCAGACATGCTCCGGGGACGAGGACCCGGATCGATCGCTTATAGCATCCAGGTTTACAGCTAGTTTCGTCCAACCACAAAATGTGAAAATAACCTGTCTCTACCCTGAAAGTGGTCTTCGAGGGCATTTTTCATCGGCTCTTTCCCCTGGTGACCCCATAACGGACGGGCCTGTAAGTCGACGATACGTCTCTCGCTGGTCGATGTAAAGAATGATCTGAGTTCTCCAACGCCACGTCCCCCCCCCCACATCGCCATTTTCTCCCGCGACCATACGGTTGCTTGGAGTTTACGTCTATACCCTATCGCATCAAGCAGCACATTGTCCAGCCTATACATGTCTTTGCGACGACGATTGTTGGCGGTCAACTGAGTGAGGGCTCAGTGACTGTGTGGCCCCCTATCACAGTAGGTGATGATGTACCGAGTACTGAGCATAGTGTTTGAAATGTGGCGACGACGTTTGCAAAGTGGGCTTCTTCGGCAACGTCTTCGTCTTCGAACTGAGAACTCGGCTCGGCTATCGGATCGACCCACGTGGCTTTGTTTATTTCCAAGGCCGTTGCCAAACAAACGTCCAGAAACATCTCACTCGTGTACCACCATGGTACGTTTCATCCCACATCACAGACACCATATACTCATCGCATTCGATAGGCCCGCAATGAGGAAAAGGCACAGTCCATGCTCTATCGTTTTCGCGAAGCTCAAGCGGCCGAACTGGGCCTTGGCACCCGCGGTGACAAACGGCCCAAGATGGCCAGCGCATGTAAAAGCCTACGTGAATGCGAACGCTGGCGAGGAGAAATCCTCCGCGAGATTAGCAGAAAAGTGTCCAAAATCCAGGATTGTGCGTGCCTTTTCCCATTCTATCGCGCTCAACCTGAACGCTGCGTCTTACGTTGGTGCAGCCGGTCTGACGGACTACGAGGTGCGAGATCTCAACGACGACATCAACAAGCTGTTGCGCGAGAAACGACATTGGGAGAATCAGATCATCGCGCTCGGAGGTGCGAATTACAGACGGAACGTCGCCATGCTCGACGACGACGGAAAGGAAGTCCCTGGTACCAAGGGATACAAGTATGTCTTCTTTTGCCATCCATCTCACTCACCTGCTCACGTTTGACTAGGTACTTTGGTCGTGCCAAAGACCTCCCTGGCGTGCGCGAACTCTTTCAAAGTCGAAAGAAGGAGGAAGAGGAAGAAAATCAAGCCCTAGCGTATTACAAAAAGTTTATGCACCAAGGACCAGCCTACTTTGGCGATCTGGACGAGACACAGTCAGGAAGTGATTTGATCGAGTATGAGCGGGAGGCGGAGGAGGCAGAGTGGCGGGAGGCACACCTACGTATTCGCGAGGTGCTCGAGATTCCAGCGGACGAACCCATACCCGACATTCCTCGTGGTCCCAGACAATCAGCTGATTCACTACCTGCTAATGCTTCACCATCGCCCCATAATGCCAAACGGAAAGCAGACGGCGATGTCAGCATGACAAATGAGGATGACCCTCCACTCGAAAACACCAAACGATCAAAGACCGACTCTGTCCAACAACCAGTCGCACTGACTCCCGCAGCAAACTCGATGCAAGCCCACGCCCAACTGGCTGCGTCATACATCTCATTCCTCTCAGCGGAAGACCTCCTACCGCCGAAAATGCCAACGAGGGAAGAAATGGAAGGGGTGCTACTCACGCTACAAAAAGAGGCACTCGTGAACGAATATTTTGGGGACTCGTAGCTGTAACTTGTAAATTTGTTGTATCTCACTGTTCGCACATGCTAACGACCGTCTCTGTTTGCATCTAATGTGACATGGAGGGTAGGCAAGGTAGTGTTTCCTCAGCTGAGATCTCCCAAGACCATGGCCATGGGGTCAATTAGGTTCTGAGCTTGGTCTCGTCTCGACTTAGGACTCCTGACCACCAAGTCTGCTTGTTGTCTGCACAGAAGAGGTGAACCAAACAATAAACCATGAAAAACCCGTTTCGACTCACAGTCGCATTCGCAAGAGCAGTTTTCGATTCGTGCTCTGAATGTTCAACGCGGTCTTCATGGCATGTTCGAACAACTCCGCACGATGGTCCGTCTTCTTGGCCTTGAGGATCTACATGAAAAGTGGGCATATCACGCCAACAGGCTATATCGTGATGAGTGGAATTGTTACCTTGTTCTGGCTGTCGACGCGTCCCTGAATTTGACCACTCTGGATGAGCAGGACGACTTCTCGTTCAACCTCCTGGATAGTCCAGCCAAATGCCGCTGCCATGCGGTCAAAGCGGATGGTCTCGAATGGTTGGAAGTAGAGTACGACGGCCGTTTGTTTCAGATGTAGGGCAAGATCGTTCACATGAACTCCAAGGTGTATGTCTATGTAGTGTCTCGTCTAGTCCAAGGATGAGTCACAACGAAACGGAAACTATCACAAAAGAAATCTCACCGAATATCTGGAGAGGATCTCGAGTGTCGTCTTGAAATCGCTGGACATGTACGCCTGTATGACGTCACGAACATACGGTTCTTGTTCAATGTATGCAGAGAAAACTGGATTTTGAAGGAGCTGCGCCTTGATTGCGGCGCGCGACAAGCTGGCCAGCGCACAGAGCGTACCATAGATGGCAATGTCTCCCGGCGCAACGAGCTGCGTGTGATTGGGCTTCAGTCGTGTGTAAACCACCAAAGTTAACAGTCCCTACCTTGCCCACCCAGTTGCCGAGTTGTTCCGGAGGGCCGAGTCGCAAGAACAACGAAGCCGCCTTTTCGTAATTGCCCTGTCCAAGATGCGACAACGCCATGGCGAAATCGAGCTTTGACTGCACTTTCTCGCGCTCGGGGCTCAGTTTCTTGGACGCGGATTGCGAAGAAGTACCCGTCGCGTTGCTCTCTGCATTGGCAACGTTTACCGCAGCTGTACTTTCCAACGCCGCGTCGGCTTTGTATACATACGACGAGATGTGTGAATAGTTACGCTGCTCGATCACGAGCTGCGAACGATCGGATCAGCTGTAGGAGCGCGGATGGTGAGACGTACCTCGAGCACGGAGAGACACATGTCCAGGACGTGTTGACTCGTCGAACAAAACTCGCGCGATTTGGTCAAGTGTTTCAATGCAGAGGCGAAATCGCCTGTGGCGCGATAGTGCTCTCCCAGATCTCGATGCGCCATCTGTGGCATCGTCAGTGACCAGTCCACACACACATGCGCGGCACGCACCCGAATGCTTTCCTTGATCATGTTATTCGTATACGTCTTGAGCTCGACCTCCAACTTGGTCCTCTCTGCCGCGTTCTTCTTACTCACCTCCTCGACCCAAGCAGCGTCCACGACTACGACATCCCCCGAAGGCGATAACCCTTGACCCTCGGGGAACGCTGCCGCGGTCATGTACGACGCCAACGCCATCTGGACGAGCGACGGGTCACGCAGACGGTAAATGTGACTGAACGCCAGTTTTAGCGCTTGTGGGGCGATGGAGGGGCATGAAGCGATGACGACGAGAAGTCTGTCGACAGCTGCCCGACCTGGGTACGTCCGAGTTGTGAGCGTCGTTCGGTGCTGGTTACTGTATGGTACTTGCCTGTGTAGCTGGCTATATAGACGTCGAGATCGAAAGGGTGGGCATCGTCGACGGGACGTGCTTGTCGTCGTCTAGGTTGTTGTGTCGCGTATTGGTTCGGAAGTTCGGATTCGATCAGGTCGACGTCCATCATGCCGGCGACAGTACAAAGAAACGAAGGAGGTTAGGAGTGTGTTGGATGTCCCGATGACCGTAATCATGTGACGCCAATCCGGGCGTTCTTGCACGGGCACTTGGCACAGTTGGTAGCGCGCACGCTTCGCATTGGAGACTGCGTGAGGTCGTGGGTTCAACTCCCACAGTGTCCAAGTTTTTAAAAAAAAATCTCATCGTTCTTTCCTCGCCAAAATATGTACAAGGTGGTCTAACTATTCGAAACGTTTCCATGCATGCTTCTCGTACTCCTTTAGCTTCGCTTTGCGTTTCGTCGGACTGTAAATTCGCGTTTCAGCGCGCGTTCATGCCCGAGGGGCAAACACTTACAGTACAGGAACACGTGGCTCGATCAATGCGCGTTGCTGTAGACTCACAAAACGATCTCGGAACGAGTTCCCCTCAGGCTATGGAACAGTGTCACCCAAAAGTCTCTGACAATTGCCAATCACATACTTTGAGATTCCTGAGATTCTCGCTCAAATCCTCCCCGATCTGCACCTCGATCTCATTTTCAGGAACTCGGTGTTTTCCGAGCCGTTGGCCAGCGAGACCCTTTCGAAGTTTCAGCCGAAGCGCAAGCTGTCGCGCTAGCCGTGCATGTTGGTGGGCATCCGCCCGCTTTGAGAGATCAGAACGGAGTTTCTTGGCCTCATCGATCGAATTGAGGAGGCGCTTTCGTAGGGCCTTCTCGGCCAATGCATGTTTCTGTAATGATACGTTTCGTAGTCATTACCACGATCAAATTATGTCTTGGAAACGAACCTCTGCTTTATGCCTCGCCATGCGAGTACGTTGTTGTTTTGTTTTCTTCGCAGGTTTTCTTTTGGGTACCACAGTTGGCATATTGGCGATCGCCTCTCCGTCATCCTTGATCTCGTCAATGACCATCCCAGAAGGGACACCGTCCATAATATTTGTTTCAGCAAATGCGCGTGCTTCTTCGATTTTCTTTCGAGCCTCCAAAAGCCGATCAGCCTCTTCTTGTCTCCGTTGCTCGAGTTTGTAGGCTTCCATGATGAGTTCTTCATGTGCCTGTACGGGTGGATTATAAGAGGTGCCTGGGTGTGGAACAGACACAGCAGGCACGTCGATCACATCTCGCGGGTGGTCCACGTCGGGTTTCTGTGCTCGCAAAATTGAGCCAAGTACATCACAGGTACGGATACTATACCTTGATCGTGCACATTTGGACCGTTTCTAGCCCGTCTGGTACAACCTCTTCGACCACAGGAACATCCCACAGATCGTGTCCTCCGCTATATTTGGCGGCATATGAGACGTCGATGGGGGCACTCCCAGCGCCGAACTCGGTCGGATCCATGATGGCATTAAACGGCCCCTTTCGTGGACGCTTGGCAATCCGCAACAGTCGCTCCTTGTCTGCGCAAGATATTTTCGCCCTAGACGGTGTCGTCGCGCGTGATACGACGGCAGGAACAGCAGACCGTTGTGAGATGATTTTGGTGGAGGTTAATTGCACCTTTGAATACCGAGGCAATAATTTTCGAACTAGTGTGTGTCAGGAAAAACCTTCGATTGGAAAACTGCAGACGCACCTCGCTCGTCCCCCTTGGTATCGACTACGAACAGCTGGTCGTCCGTCTGTTTTTGCAGTATCGTGCTGCACATCGCGGGACATGAAATTGGCGTAGAATCGCGACAGCCTTACTTACCCGACGACCCGCTCCTCAGCACGAAGACTCTCCAGCCCTTCCTCGACAGGTTGAATATCGATGTTCTTTCGCCATGCTCGTTTTCCTTTGCGACTCGACTGTAACAGTTGCGAAGGTGCCCCGAGCTTGGACTTGGTTGGTTTCGTCGCTCTTGGTGATGAGGATGTTATGGTCGAAGTCATATCATATCAGCTCCAAGCGGCCAAGCCAGACTTTTTGAGCAGTGTGTTATTACGTGATCACGCCCAGAATCCGAGTCTTTTTCCGAAGTATGTACACGACGGTCCAAAGGTTAATGCACACAGCGTGAAGCACAGCAAGTCCACTGTCCAGCTCTCATGCTGATTCAGAAAATGCGATGCTGGGGTTCTGGATCTCATCAACCGAGTGAGCGAACAACCACAACACTCGTGCCGACCGTGGTCAAGGGCTTCCAGGTCGTCCTGGCCTACCCGGTGGTAGCGCCTCACATGTTCATGGCCCGTACTCAAGGTTTGAGCCAGCGCGTTCGCCCCTCGCGTGATCCTTTCTTCCCTTCCACTCGCATCTGGTACTGGATCTCATCAAATCGATAGTAATGTATTCAGCGAGGTTCTCAATGGTCGGTCATTCGCCATGTAGCCGTCACGGCATGAACTGGTAGGGTGGCCAAGTTCATTGTCACCTTCGTAACTGCCACAGACAGCGCTGATGGTCATGCAAACCATACTCTTGTAAATGACTATGCGCGGCATATGTTGGCTGTGATCTGATCCATCATTCCGCTATAGCCCACCTGCTTTCACAGCGCCGTGCTTGGTACTCCCGTAAAACCGTGCTTGTCGGCCCCGCCACCTCTATGTACTGCCTCTGGTCCTCAAGGCTTAGGCATTATTAGCATGCGACCAATGCTACACACGACGGTGTGAGCTTGTCTCCTTTTCCATTTGTCGTAGGATTGATGGTGCAACCTGCGCTCCGCAATACGGAAGCTTCTGCCTGTGCCATCATCGGATGTCAAAATTCTTCATATATCTTCATAGCACTGCACACCGGTGCTACCGATTCATACCTCTACTGATCCCCGCCCAATTTTATGGCGCATCAGGCTCATTCTAGACTGTGCCTGATACCTCACAGCATATATTCAGAACCTATGGCAATGTACCATTTTCCACTCTTCCTTGCTGCCCTCACCATTGCTCACACGTACTGTCACCCCTACAACAATGTCTTCTGACCTGCAGTCAGCCTTGGAACTGCAAAGGTTGAATGACTACTGCTCCCGTTGGTCATTTATGCTCGCGGTCGAACGGCGTTTGATCATCATGGTCCATTGTAGTTATGATCGTCGTTGCAGTCAGCTATGACTATTGTAAGCTACCCATTTTTATTATTCGTTCATGCTAGAGTGACTTCCACCCATTCAGGCCTTACGTTTTCGAATGAAGCACGAGCTCACGTCGATAGTTCAGGCACCCTCTTTTCAGCTAACGGCCTTCGTAGGTAACTTACATCTGGGTCTGTGGTCGATGTCTCTGCAAGCGAGTGCCAAATATGTAACACCTACCGTAGAAAAGACCCTGGACCTTGGTATCTACACTATTTGTTCTCGTGAGTATCCTGCATTTCGACTGTTTCCCATATCCAAAACTTAATCCTATATCAGATTCGTTATGGGGGTTTTGCTTTCATCCTGTAAGTAAATCCCGCAGAGAACATGTCTCAAGCTCTAATCTGGTTTGGCTACAACCCAAAGGGCTTCAGAGTTCTGTACGCTCGTGATTCTCATTTTAGTGGGTTCAAGTGACGAACGCGCATACAGTTAGCACTACTTTCATACCTGGTCTGGTGAAGGTGCGACGTCGTTTCACCGCGTCTCTTCGATCAATTCACGCAGAAACTAAAATGCCTTGCATGACATTAGACGTAAGTACACAGGTTTACAGCTAAGAATAGTCAGTATTCAGGTTGTTCGATAGTTGTGAGCGTTTACAAGTCATACTCTCCTATCCGAACTGAATTCGCATGCTTCGAAAGGCAACATAGTGTATGTTCTGTACACTTGCTTATTCTCGCTTTTTTTCGTGGGCGCTGATAGTGAGTGTTATCCTGTTCCGCGCCTTGACGAAACGGGATGACGAACAATGATCAGCGGTAATGATCCTCCGTGTATATGCAATTTACAATCAGTCAAGGATCGTCTTGTGCGCCCTCCTTGCGCCATATATCACGTCGATTGTCTTGTTCTTTGTGAGCAATATAATTATCAGCAGTGTCCCAAAATATGGCTCAGGTATGTATCAAACAAAGTTGAACGATCCCAACTGTCCTTGATTACACTTTGGCTTCCAGTGTCGATTTTCCAACTGCTCGATATCACGGTGTGCCACATCACAATCCACACGGCGACATGCACCTATGTGTCCGCGATCGCCCGATTTATTCTCGACAGCATTGTGTGCATTTTAGCAACGGTTCAGTGCCTGAAGGAGTCGTTCGAGATGTATAAAATAACGCAGAGATGGCAGTTGAACAGATACATGGCTCTCATTGCCAGAGAAGGTCTTTTATATTTCTTCATGTATGTCGAGGCCTTCCCTCTTCGGTTGGGAAAAAAAGGAACTGACGGTGCATTCGACGACCATCGTCATCAGCATCTTATTCTTTAACGTGGTCAACGTTCTCAGCATCCTGCCCATGATTCCCAATTCATCGGCCTTACAGGTGCTCAGAGTTGCAGCTGTCATATTTGTATTCACCCTCACCCCACGGTTCGTCATGAACATGCGGGAGCTGTATGCACTCGATGCAGAGGGTCGTATTGATACTGGCTTTGGCCTGTCGAGCGGAGTGGGACGTAGTGTGGGCGTGTCAACAACAATAGGGATGATGGCGTTCACCGAAGGTAATTTGATCTTGGGGTTGGCCGGTGGGGAGGAAGTTGTCATGGTAGAAAGAGTGGAGGAAGGTGGTCGATAGGTGTGGGTGATCTAAACGACTGCAACATTGTCATATCGCCACGAGGGAAATACTATGTACTCCATCAAAAAGCAGTACACATACTGCATGTCCACTTCAGTTTTCAGTGGAAGGCCAGACCAACTATGTAGAAGGTCGCAAAAGCTTGTTGATGTCGTCATTGAGATCTCGCACCTCGTAGTCAGTCAGACCGACTTCGCCAACGTAAGACGCAGCGTTTAGGAAGAGCGCGACAGAATGGGCTTAAAAGGTACGCACAATCCTGGATCTTGGACGCCTTTCTGCTAACCTCGTGGAGGATTTCACATCGCCATTGGCCATTTTTCGCGGGTGCCGAGGGCCAGTTCGGCTGCTTAGACTTCGCGGAAGTGATAAGAGCGTGGATTGTGCCTTTTCCTGATTGCGTGCCTATCGAATAGCAGCATGTGACTGGAAGCACACACTATGGTGATGTTTGTTTGGCAACGGCCTTGGAAATAAACAAAGCCACGTGGGTCGATCCGAGTCGCACTGGACGGTCATGTCGCCTCAGTTCTCAGACGAAGATGTTGCCGAAGAACAAGCTCACTTTGCAAACGTCGTCGCCACATTTCAACACTATGCTCAGTACTCGGTACATCATCACCTACTGTGATAGGGGGTCACACTGAGCCCTCACTCAGTTGACCGCCAACAATCGTCGTCGCAAAGACATGTATAGACTGCCACACGCGGACAAGGTGCTGCTCGATGCGACAGGCTATAGAAGTAAACTCCAAGCTATCGACGCGGCCATCCTCTCCAACGCCGAATTTTTGCGCAAGATCGTCGCGAACCCGGAGATATTCGGACACGATGTGGATATGGTCGCGGGAGAAAATGGCGATGCGGAGGAGGACGTGGCGTTAGAGAACTCAGATCATTCTTTACATCGACCAGCGGGAGGTAGGATCAACGTATCGTCGACTTACAGGCCCGCCCATTTTGACGCATCTTCAGGTGACCATGAGACACGCACGCGTAGCCACTCGCACGACCACCTCGAGGATGCGGAACCGATGGATCCCAGGAAACACCACGGACATGGAAAGTCCAAGGCCAAGTACAAACCCACGGATTTTGACATGGACAAGTTGAGGAGCACCCTCAAGCAGTTCGTGCGCGACTGGAGTGAAGACGTACGTGTTTCTGTGACTCGACGATTTTTCGTCGTCCGTCATGTGTTCGTCACCAGGGGAAATCCGAGCGTGATCTGTGCTACGAGCCGATGATAAATGCCCTCGAAGACCACTTCCAGGGTAGAGACAGGTGAAGTCCACACATTCTGGCTGGATGAAACTAGCTGTTGACCCGGATACTGTAGGCGATCGATCCGGGTCCTCGTCCCCGGAGCAGGTCTGGGGAGATTAGCATATGACGTCGCGAAGCTCGGTTGAACACATCCGCTGTCTGCATCCGAGGCACGATGCTGACACCGAGCACCAGGTTTCGCTTGTCAAGGAAACGAATTCTCTCATTATATGCTCCTCTCTTCGTATCTCATCCTCAACAAGTACGTGTCCGAACCTTGCTACGTCCTACTCCACCTAACGGACAACCAAGGACTGAATTGATAGGGGAACACACCATATACCCGTACATTCACTCGTTTTCGAATATCCCTTCCAAAGACGTGCTTCTTCGGGCCATAAAGATCCCAGACGTCCTCCCGTCCGATTTACCTCCCGAGTCCGACTTTTCCTTGGTAGCAGGTACGTGCTCGACTGTCTCCTCTCTGACCTTATTCGCTGAAACTCTACGACAGGTGACTTTGAAGAGATATATGGTGCTGAAGATACGGACGAGAACGAACCGCATGCCGGACAATGGGACGCCGTACTCACGTGCTTCTTCATCGATACTGTATGGCTCCCCTTGAGCTCTCGAATTATGTATGATCCAATTCACCCTGATTCTAGGCCAAGAACATCGTCAACTACCTTCGTATCATCCATCGCATCCTTGCGCCGGGGGGTGTTTGGATCAATCTCGGTATGTACGCCTTTCTTGGAGACACTTCCTTCGTTGTCGTGCGTCCTCTGTCCCTGACTCGTCCTGGCCTCGCAGGCCCGTTGTTGTGGCACTTTGAAAACAACAGTACCAATGACCCATCGATAGAGTTGGATCTCGAAGAGGTCAAGGCGTTGGCGCGTCACATAGGGTTCCGGCTGAGCGTGTGTGACGTTTGTTTTGGGGCGCCGTGGGTTCGACTGACGCGCGGATTTCGACAGGACGAGCGGACGATCGAGACGAGTTATACGAGCAATGATCAGTCGATGCTTGGATATATCTACAAGGCTGCGTTTTGGAGAGCTACCAAGGATGCTGGGACCATCTAGTCTTGTATCTCGTTTTCGGTTGAACCGCGGAGAGACGGAAAACGTAGATTGCCCGTATGTGTGTATAAAGGTATTGAAGCCAAGTACATGTCATATGCATCACGGTACTTGTACGGTCATTTCATGTTTAAACAAGAGTGGACGATTGAGAGGTCAACTGCATACTACTGATATCTTGCCCATCGCAGGCTCACACTACGCAATTGCGCCTTCCAACGCGGCTTGGTGTGTGTCGTTGTTCGTCGAGGCTTTTCGTCACTGGCATTCACGCTAACAGTATTGCTCGGCGAGTGGGATGAGCATCCGAGTCGGTGGGTCCCTCAGCGGGAATCATCGGCAGTGGTATGTTTGGGTTCGACTCAGACTGGCGGTGACACCAGAACACTGTTTCGAATGTTCTTCGTGCTTTATTATGATATCACTCGTACCAAGGTCAATGACTATGCGTCATCCATCAAAAAACAACGGGGAAAACACAGTACTGATGGTGGGACGACCTGTTACAATCCTGGGAGCCCCGTGTTTCGCACTGAACGTTGAACGTTGAACCACAAGTAGCCAGCACCAGCGAGAAGTGCTCGTTACAAGTTGACACCTGACGTCGCATTAACTGGCCTCCGAGTCGATTTTGTAGGGAAGATGCGAAGGTCCGAGGAGGACGCCTCCGAAGCGGACTGACCAGAATCCCAAGAGCCCCACTGGGATTAAGATAGAAGAGAGCGAGGAAGACGTGGACGTCGTTCGCGTCGCCTCCACCACCAATACATTCGGTTCAGCTGGCAGAACGACATTCAGACATACACGACGCCGTTCTGGTTGCAAGTGATCTCGTCATGCGTTCGGAAGAGGATAAAGGATGTCGACCGTGGGGAGGAATAATTAGTATATGCTACACTCGACGCCAGTGTGAACGGGAATACGCACAGTGAAACGCAAGGACAATATGATCCGTCTCCGCCATGATATCTGTCAACCTACCGAGGTCCCATGAGCATGGTCACCCCCAAGGTTTGAGCTCGAAAAACCAACTTGAGCGCAACCAACGTGGACAAAAAGTTGGTCCCAGAAATGACGAGTCCGGCCGCCGTTGGTTGATTGAACCCGCTCGCCTAAAAGAGCGAGGGCGAGTAATACAGGAGCGCATTGAATCCACATAGGTGTTGAAAAACTCGGCGCTATGACTCGGAGCGTTTGGAATAGATGAAGAAATATCGGGATTAGAGAGATTAGCTGGAAGGTGGAGTGTAGTTTGGAAAGCTCGGCTGTTCAGAGGCAGAGGGAGGAAGGGATACGAAAAGAGAGATGAGTTCAATCGACTGATTGGACATGGTATCCCTAGCAGGGTACTTGGGATTCAGATCTCATACATGGTACGTTGTACTTGCCCACAGCAACGGTTAGCAGAGAAAAAGTCGTTATGTTGACACCAATATCCGAAGACTGAATTAAAATGTCATATCATATGGCCGCCTGCCAACTGGCGCGGCCGTTGTCACCAGGGATTGGGCTGAGATACCCCAAGTGACGACAACGGCAGGGCAAGGAATAGCGCACGAGGTACTCCATGAGAGAAAGCGAGCAGGGGAGGCGGCTTTCAAGTTTGGCACGTGGCAAATGAAACAGATTTCATTGGGCGTAGACGTCGAGTCTGCAGTCTGACGTTTGTTATGCGAGGCACATCTGTATCCAGTTCAGCCCAGGTGACTCACGACGGTGAGCCATGGATTCAGAAGGTACTCTTGTCTTTTTGTTGGCCAGCAGGACAGCTACTAATAACTTGCGCACATGCAAGTTGATCGCTTGCATTATTGGGCAGAATCTTCCAGAGCCAAGTCTCAGCAAGCAGGGTGGATCAGCCTTTACATCGAAGAGGCAATCACCCTCAGTCGTAAAGCACTGGAACTGTGCCCACCCGGTCACCCCAAGCGATCCTGCTCTTTAACATGGCTTTCCATTCATCTCAGTGATCGCTACAGCCAGCTTGGATCAATGAAAGACATCGAGGAGGCCGTTGTCCTCGACCGAGAAGCACTCGACCTTTGTCCGAAAGGACACCCTGATCGATCAATGTCGTTGAACAACCTTGCGTTTCGTCTCTCCACTCGGTACAAGCGACTCGGGTCGATGCAAGATCTTAACGAGGCTATTGTCCTCTCCCGAGAAGCACTCGACGTTCGTCCGAAAGGACACCCTGATCGGTCATCATCTTTGAACAACATCGCAGTTCATCTCTCCACTCGGTACAACCGGCTCGGGTCAATGCAAGACCTCAATGAAGCTATTGTCCTCTCCCGAGAAGCGCTTGACCATCGTCTGAAAGGACACCCTGATCGGTCATCATCTTTGGACAACCTCGCAGTTCATCTCTCCACTCGGTACAAGCACCTTGGGTCGATGCAAGACCTAAACGCGGCCGTTATCCTTTCCCGAGAAGCACTCGACCTTCGTCCGAAAGGACACCCTGATCGATCATTATCTTTGAACAACATCGCAGTTCATCTCTCCACTCGGTACAAGCAGCTCGGGTCGATGCAGGACCTCAATGAGGCCATCGTCCTCCACCGAGAAGCACTCGACCTTCGTCCCAAAGGACACCCTGATCTGTCGGTATCTCTGAACAACCTTGCGCTGTACCTCTTTACTCGATACGAGCAGCTTGGGTCGATGCAAGACCTCGATGACGCCATTGGCCTAGACCGAGAAGCGCTCGACCTTCGTCCGAAAGGACACCCTGATCGGTCATCATCTTTGAACAGCCTCGCAGTTCGTCTTTCCACTCGGTACAAACAGCTCGGGTCGATGCAAAACCTCAGCGAGGCCATCATCCTCGACCGAGAAGCACTTGACCTTCGTCCGAAAGGACACCCTGATCGGTCATTATCTTTGAACAACATCGCAGTTAATCTCTCCAATCGGTATGACCAGCTCGGGTCAGTACAAGACCTCGACGACGCCATTGTCCTCCACCGTGAAGCACTCGACCTGTGTCCCAAAGGACACCCTGGTCGGTCATTATCTTTGAACAATCTTGCACTATATCTCTCCACTCGGTACGAGCAGCTTGGGTCGATGCAAGACCTCGACTGCGCCATTGACCTAGACAGGGAAGCACTTGACCTTCGTCCGAAAGGACACCCTCATCAGTCATCATCTTTGAACAACCTCGCAGTTCATCTCTCCACTCGGTACAAGAAGCTGGGGTCGATGCAAGATCTTAATGAGGCCATTGTCCTCTCCCAAGAAGCACTTGACCTTCGTCCGAAAGGACATCCTGATCGATCATTACCTCTGAACAACATCGCAGTTCATCTCTCCACTCGGTACAGGCAACTCGGGTCAATGCAAGATCTTAACGAGGCTATTGTCTTCTCCCGAGAAGCACTCGACCTTCGTCTGAAAGGACACCCTGATCGATCACAATCATTGGTCAATCTTGCTGACCATCTGCATCATCGGTTCAAACAGTCGAAGGGGCTGAGGGACCATGAAGAGGTGTTCAGTCTATACGCCCGACTCACAGATCTGACACAAATTGTGTCCTCCGCTGATCTCTCTGCTGCTAGACAATGGATTCATCTAGCGGAAGATTTCCAGCATCCCACACTACTTCTTGCCTACGAAACATCTCTTCGTTTACTCGTTCACCATGTGGCAACTCTTCCGTCATTGCCTCAGCATCTTTCCATCCTCAAAATCCTCACCTCGTCACTAGCAGTGGATGCATTTTCAGCTTGTCTTCGTAACCATTCCACTACCAAAGCTGTCGAGCTTCTAGAACAAGGCCGGGGCGTTTTTTGGAGTCAGCTTACTCGCCTCCGTTCTCCCGTCGAAGATGTTATTGCTCTTGGCGCAGAGGGAAGGATATTGGCAGACAAGTTTTTGCGGTTAACCTCACTCATTCAGACTGACCTCAGTTCTCCGAGCGCGGATCAGCACGAGCGCGTGTGGCGCCTGAACCTCGAAATGCAAAATGTGGTTACCAAAATTCGCGAGCTTCCTGGTCACTCCCGTTTCCTTCTTCCTTCCCTTTTCTCCGATCTCCGATGCGCTGCAAAAGGTGGCCCAGTCATAGTCGTTAATGCAAGCAAATATAGCTGTGATGCGCTCGTAATCTTGCTCGATCGTGATCCTGTTCATATTCCATTGCAGATCACACAGAAATATGTGCGAGAATTGGCAGCAGAACTCTCCACCTTGACTAAACGTGCAATGACACACGACGCAACGAAGCCGCTCGCGTTCTTCCTGCGCAAACTCTGGGAACATATTGTTTCGCCGATCGTCGATTTCCTCCAGACGGTCCATCCAACCCGCATTTGGTGGTGTCCTACTGCCGAGTTCTCTCAATTACCTTTACATGCTGCTGGTCCGTTCAGGAAGGGACAACAAAACCTGCCAGATTTCTGCATCTCGTCCTATACTCCAACCCTAACCGCCCTCATTCGTGCCCAACAATCCCGTCCATCTGATTCTGCAACTGAGCGGAAACGGTTCATCGCTATCGGACAAGGGAAGGCCATTGGCGAGAGTGAACTTCCCTCTGTAGGTGCTGAGCTGGACATCATCAAGCAGCGTATCAGCAGCGCCGCAATTTTCACGCGCGTAGATGGAGAGGAATCGTGCATCACTAGGGTTGTTGAAGAGCTCAGCAAGAGCGAATGGGTTCACCTTTCGTGCCATGGTCTTCCAAATCCGATGCAACCATTCGAGTCCGCGTTCGCTCTGCATGATGGCCATTTCACAATCCAACGGATCATCGCATGCGATCTGAAGAACCCCGAATTTGCGTATCTCTCTGCATGTCATACGACGGTCGGATACAAGGAGAGTCCAGACGAGGTCATTCATCTCGCGTCGGCGATGCAGTTTGCCGGGTTCCGTTCTGTGATTGGGACGATGTGGGCGGTGGACGACGGCGAGACGAACAAGATCGCGTCGACGTTTTATAAACATATGATGGATGAATCCGGACGCCCAGATCATACCCGTGCGGCGTATGCGCTGAACAAAACCATGAAATCGGTCAATATACCTTTTGATCAAAAGATTCTTTATATCCATCTTGGTGCTTAGTCCTATTTCTTCGTTTGCTCCCTCGTTTTGCATTGCTGTCGAACATGCTGCCTACTGTTCCTTGTATTTCCAAAGTCACTATGTATATCCTGTACTCCTAGGCCTTACCGTGCAAATGCTTGGTTTGGTGTTTGCTGTCATTTTTCTCTGGAAGCTGGGGCGCAACAGACTACATGCACCTGTCCAAGCCGCACACACGCAGACTGCGTATGTAAATCACCCATATGCATGTGGATCAAGGCGAAGCAAACCATAGTATGAAGGCAATTTGCATAGGGGAGAATATCAAGGTATCGGTGCCAAGTACTAGAACACGGTGATGCGGGTCATTCCTTGTCTAAATGAGAGTCGACAATTAGGAAATCCTCACACACCCACCTAACTCAATCCAGCCGTCTCCGAAACACCACCCCAGCGGTGCAGACAACATCCCAGAAAAGGAAAGGAGGTAGATCGCGCGTTGATGACGAGGTTGGCACCCTAATTGGAAGCTGTTGCGAAAGAGGTGCCGGAACCGCGAGTTGTCGATGGGAACAAAGGGTGCCGGTGCGTGGCTGAGAGGGAGAGTGAAATAAGCGGTCAGACGAAGAGGAACACGCCCCTTCTAAACCAAAGAGTTCTGGTGCCAAGCGACAGACGGCTTCCCAACAGCATGGAGCTCGGCGATCAAGTCGAGAGGCCAAGTGACATTGACCCGGGCCCTGCCTTCACCCTCAATAATACTTTTGGATGTCGTTATACGCACGGATGGGAGTAAAGGGGCTGCATGTAAAGTAATGTACATGCAAGGAAAAAGGCTGTTAAGACTACGGAAGGGTGAGAGAGAGATTGGTGGAAGCGCAAAGCACTTTCCGGTCTGGTCCGGAAGCCAAACCTGCTGGAAGCATGAGCTGCGAGGGCGGGTGGGACCGCCTCGCATGGAGCATAGACAGCAGGAGAAGCTCGCGCGCACAAGACCCAAAGTGGGGAGTGTGATAGTGTGAGGCGCCGGAATGAAAGACTTGAATGCCGGCTGGGTGTGGTGTGGTGGGTGCAAAGAGACGGCGAGTGCAGGTGGGACGAGGACGAGCAGCGTGGTGGTGGTGAAGAACGAAGAAAGCTTGATGCCACTCGTCCGAAGACTTAGCACTGCCGCTCACACGTGCCTCATTTACTTCCGGCGTAGATCCTGTGCACTGCCACATCACCTGCGAATCCACTTGTATTGGTCACACATTACTCGGCGACTATATCCACACTGGCAGCGAACACTGAAACGAAGTGGGGCAGCCAGGCATAATCTCATTGACATGCTCCACTCAGTGGACTCAGACGCATTGACAACCGTGGTGGACGAACAGCCGAGATAAGGTGTGGACCTTCAACGCATGGAGCATTGTCGACAATCACCGTGGACAATGTACTCGACCACCACACAAACCATACATTTAAATACTGCCAGGTTGCTGCCAGGTGAGGTAGTGCGCCGTTCTCTTACCCCCCATATACCGACTAGTCTAGTCTCGAAATCTATCTGAAACCATACATAGTAAATCGCCACCCACTAGTTATCGCAACGCGAACGCTGATCCCACTTTCTAGTGTCGCCCTCTGGTGTCCAGTTGGCTGCCAACGATCTCCACAACCAACATTTGACTTCAACGTCAACGTCTGTACCCACGTACCACGCGCCGGGGACCATGACCCTGCGCCGCCTCGAGGAAAATATTACCAGGCTCCAGTTGGAATTGTCCACCCTCCAAACTCAAAAGAATTCCTACGCGCTCATTTCTCGCCTTCCAAACGAAACCCTGGCAACAATATTCGTCTATTGTGCTCGTGACTATCACTGCGAGCAATATCGGGGTCCCTCAGAGACTGCACCAAGTTGGGTTAACGTGACCTATGTTTGCCGTCGTTGGCGCAACGTCGCTCTGAATTTCCCAACCCTTTGGTCCTACATCTTCATAACGTCGCAGCGCTGGACAGAAGAGCTGCTGGCGAGATCGAAGCAAGTATCACTCAAGATCTGTGTCAACTTCCAGTATTTTTTTGCGCCTCAATGGCTGGACGCTTTGGAGAAAGTCTTCGACAGTATAGAACGCATCCAAGAGCTCCGTCTAGACCTTTCTACTGCGTATGCCAACCGCATTCTTACCAAGCTTTCGTCCCGCGCTCCTCGCCTAGAAATTCTGAAAATCTGGGTGGACCATTTAGACGATCCTGTGCAGTGGTATTCGGTACTCTTTGACGGAGATACTCCAGTCCTTCGTACACTCGACCTCTCGCACTGCATGGTGCCGTTGCTCAAGCTGAACAGTTTGACAACACTCGCTCTCAGCCATCCCCTTACTCCATTTCAGCAGAACATGGGGGAGTTCTTCTCCATGCTGGGCGGGATGCAGAATCTCAAACATCTATACCTCGATCGTGTCCTTGCTAGCGCCATCGGTTTTCTATCTAGTGCGGCCTTCAGAACCTTTGAACAGATCAATTTACCCAATCTTTCTCGCCTCTCAATCGCCTCCCCTCTTTCAGCGGTCGTCGCACTGCTTATTTGCGCAAGAATCCCTTTGAAGACCGAACTCAGACTCAAATGGGATTTCGAACGGGGTCCCTACTTTGGGTCACTCTGTGCGCTCCTTGCACGAAGGTACAGCATGGTCGGAAATGGGACGCCGTCCAACCAGGCAATTCGTTCATTGATCCTCTCAACGGAACCTGACTGTGGGCCGATACTCGCTTTCAGTGCATCTAAACATCATAGCGGATTTCCCTCGTTCTTATGTACATCGGATGCGTGGGGCTTCAATCTTCCTCTACAGATCGTCTTGGGTGCTTTAGAACCTGACACGGATCACATCATAAGCGATATTTGTCGCGCGATGCCCTCGAGAGATATCGAATCCCTTCACGTCTCACATCCTCCGTTCTCGCCAACTCTTTGGAAGACACTACTAGGACATCTGGAAGGTCTGCGGCACATCGAACTGAGCTCCGGCAACATGCCAGATCTATCTATGCTCCCTTCCCCATGTCAAGATCAGATATTCGTTCCCAGGTTGGAGAAGTTGCAGCTCAATTGGATGATGTTTTCTCCGGTTTCCGTGCTGCATCCCTGCCTCTGGGATCCTGAGGGGGAGCCTGCTATGAGTTACACCTGTCTCATCGATACGCTCGCTAGCCGCCGCGGAACCCAAGGTCACGCATCTCTCCATGAATGTCAGATAGAAGGATCTGGCAGGTTTAGCTTGAGGGGGTCGTGGGGTGATGGTGAGCTTCGTGTAATTCCAACAGATAATTCGTTCGCATACTGATGAGAAGGGTTATCGACGATGTTTGGGTGGAATGTAAGTACAAGTTGGTTGTTGTCGTGGTGTAATTACATAAATGTTAATAGGTGTATATACTCTTCTGAATGCAATCCAGTATAACGAGCGAGGTCCACGCACAGCGAGAACTGAAATGCCACTCTGGTAATTTGAAGCCAAGCAAGATGGAGCGAACGACGAGCTTACTACAAGGCGAGATGTCATTCCCATCAAGAAGGTTATGAATGATAAGCACTCTCATATTTCAAACGTAATGAATGCCACATGTCAGAATACGATTACGAAGTATAATGCGCGAGTAAGATCGTCCAGTTAGTTGGGTATACCCAAAGATAAATCAAAGCTAATGGCTACATGGATATTAGAGATGGAGGATGTCGAACAAAAATCACAACGAATCGAGTGCGACATAGTCCCCGTAATCGTTGTACACCGCCCGTGCGTCCTCAAGAAGCAGCCCCAACAGATCCTGTTCTTGCTGCATGGATCCCTACAGATGTCTAAGCTTGCTTTCCGATAAGAAGAGTTGATCCTAGGCAACTGCACGGGTAAAACCCCGGGTATCTCCAACCCAACCCGTACCCGTACCCCGCAAAAGTTACCCTAGGGTATACCCCAACATGGGAATACCCACGGGTACAGTGCGGGTCGCTGTCATTGATGATGCAAGGAGGGTGACGACGACGATGACGCGGTGGGTTCGGATGGTGGAGAGGTCGTCTAGGATCCCTGTGGAGTGGTTTGGGCGGCTCAGGTACGTCCGCTGTTGCGTTTCGTGTGATTCGCTGGTGCTGACTATGTCGCCCAGCTAGCGACTTCGTTTCGACTCGTTTCGAGTCGCGGCGCGCGTCGCTCGTTGCGTCGTCCACCCCGCACATATCCTCATCGTATCTGATTATGTCCGCATCCATCCGTCGCCTCCAATCGGCTTCGACGTCGCCCGACTCGACCTGAACGCCCATATGGCCTCCTGGCCCGGTATCTCGACGTTGTGCGTTCGTTTCGACGACGCACTCGTTCTCCTCAGTCCTGCGGCCTATCCCATCGTATCCGCCGTCTTTTTGCATCGATCCGGCAGTCCAGAACGCCCTCGACGCCTCTCAACCCGACCTCTTCGCCCTTATGCCCTCCTGGGCCCATACCTCGACGTAGCGTGTTCGTTTCGATGTCGCGCTCCTTCCTGTTGGTGCTGGGGCGTATCCCATCGTATCCGGCGCCATCGACAACCTTTTGGCCGTCCGGTTTGCCCTCGATGGGTCTCCTCGCCTCCTGGTCACTCCCTGGGTCCCTTGGTGGCCTGTCTAGCTCTGGTAAGTTCGTGATGTCGATGCGGTCGTCCTGATCGTCTCTAGGACGTCCATGGCACCGCAGCATCCGCCTGGTATGGCCGTTTTGCTGTCCGGCCTGTCTGGATCGGTTTGGGGTTCATCAAGTGAGTATTCCTCCTCACCTGGTCCTGACCGTTCGTGCGCCTGTTCTGACGCGTTCTGCAGCTCCTTCGGCCGGTTTCGAGGGTCTTAGTCACCCTTGGATGGACCTGACGCGTCCACGTTGCCGTCCGCTTTGGGTGAGTCCTCATCCCTTCGCTCTAACTTCTTGCGCTGATGTTCTAATGTGTTCGACAGCTTCTTCGGCCGTCCTCTGGCGTCCTTGTCACGGTACGACGGTCCCAATGCGTCCGCTTCAGCTCAGGTACGCGTCCTGTATGCGGACACGTCGGGAATGTCCAAGGGTGATGGGGATCCTAGGAACTGGCCGAAGGACCTGCAGGACGCGTCAGAGCACATCCGAGAACAGCCAGAGCGAAGGGTCGAGGAGGACTCACCAGGTGGAGCCCAGTTGTCGTCGTCAGGCGAGACGAGGGAGGGCGAGGGGAGGGCGATGATGCATAGATGATCGGATCCGGGAGGCACCCGCGTGTCACCAATAACGATACTTGTTAGTAACGGTGATCCGGGGGGTGGCAGTCACGGTCACACATACCTATGTGAGTTCGGGGTCTGGGTTCTGGGTTGAATTTTCAACTTGGGGACTTCGGAAATCACCGAAAACAGCTTTATTTGAGGGCCGTTTTCACACGTCAGCGTGTCGGAGTTTCAAAATAACAGTGTACGCCGCCATCAGAACTAAAGTCCGGGGAAAAACCGAAAAGCAATCTGACACGACAGTTTTATTTGGCAGTGGGACATATTGTGCACAGATATGTGTCGTCGCATCGGAATCTGTAATCCACAGATACGCAGAATATTGGGCCTCTTCGCCCACCTTGGATGAGTTCTTGACCAAACTTATCCTTCTGATTCCATTCGGCAGCACCGGCAGGGTCTCTGGGTCGTTCCCGAAGCCCCATTACGATGTCAAGTGCATTCCGTCGCTTCAAAATCGACGTCGCACGCTTCTTCCACGGAAACCAATTATTGTCGCGCAGCTTCTCAATTTTCGGAGCTGACGTGACATTACTACCGGATATGACGGTAGCGCTACTTTGGGTTCCCGCGGATGCGTCGTTTGCTGCGGTGCCGCTGTCAGGAGGATAAAGGTCGTCTGTACTGTCTTCGCCAAAGGGGGGATGGATAGGAGATGTACAAGACATGATCTGGAAGCGAGATAGATAGGGATAGGTGTGTGCGAGTGTACGAGCGATGTGTCGAGTAATGAAAGATTAGGGGCTCATAACCTGTTGAAGATTGAACGAGATATGATAGTTCGACTTAGAGTCGTTCGACAGACGAGGCCAAGCTAACGGACGCGTTATACTAGGCTCGATTCCAACACAATATGCATTACTAGCATATGCATTATGAGCATATCAACTGTACTACGTCGTGGAGTTGTTGGATTAGTATCTTGCAGGTCGGAATACCAACACTTTCTTTTCTTGCGACCACGATGTCGTTCAAATCCAAGGTCAAACCTTCACGTTCTCCCGCGCCGTTGCGAACACCGTCAACACCATCACAGTTCTTCCCTCCCTCCTACTTTGCAGCCGCAGCAGGCGTACCCTATCCTCCCGACCGAGACGTGACAGTTTCGATACCCAACCAGCAAGTCCAATTTTATGAAGTCTACCCACTCAGCTCTAATACATCCCATCTGGTCGCCGAATGCTCTCCTCGCACTGGCAATCCGAGTCGAACTCGACGCAAGAGTCAGCTGGGCGATCTCGAACCCCAACTTCTTCCAACGCTCAGTGGTACGGTGGTACGGATGACGAGACCACCCTCTCAGGTGGTATCAAATCCGCCTTTTCGCTTAGTTACTGGTCCCAGCTGTTCGCCGGGCGTCGCACGTACTCCTTCGACCTCCTCCCAGGGCAGTTCTGTCTATTCTGTCAAGAGTGAAGACAACAGTTCCACCTCCGACTGCACGATCGTCATCGTCCAACCCGAAGTCGATTCTGAAAACTCATGCAATATCTGAACGATACAAGCGCAACCAACTCAGTTCGTCTTCCTACCGATCATGCCCGAAGAGCCGGCCAGTCCTATCCCGATCCCACCGGAACCCATTACCGTTCGGGAGTAGGATCGAACACGCGCGCCGAATGCCAACCTCTCCGGGGCCGAGAATGGATGTTCCCATCGAACTGGTAGGGCATGTTCGCATACAAGCCCTGGCACCCTACCGAAATGCACACCCTCGACGCACGCAACGAATGCTCAGCAACCAAACCTGGCATCCGGCATCCCGCGGCGAGTCGGGATGTCTACGAGTCCAGCGACGCCCTGGATTTCCGCCGCTGCACAAAGTGTCCGTCAGTGGCTCCGACGCTGGAAAGTGTTGGTCGGGCTCGAAATGACACGGTGAAGGCGGAAGACGAGCGACCGGGCCCGGATGGATGCGGTGGAGGTGGTAGACGTGCGCCTGGGCTCGAAATTCGGCCCAACCCGAGAAACAAGGATTGTCCGTCGTCGTCTTCGAGCTCAGAAAGTCAGGCTCCCTTGCCACGCTCCATAAAGCCCCAAAACGTCGACAAGAACCGATTCACAGTCGTCAACCTCGACTGCCACGCTTCACTCTCGGGTTGGGATTATCAACGACTCCAAGAATGCGGTCAAGTTGTCCCCGGGCCATAAATGGACGACGAACCGTATCTGCGCTATACCAGCTCCCCGGGTAACAAGAGACATCAACGCGATGGTACACAAAAAGATCCAATCGCACGCCTCCCCGAAACCTGGGAGTCGAAAATTCCGACGGACAACGCCGACAACAAGGGTTGCTCGCCCTCATGCACGCGACTTCAATGATTCGAGCGGTGCGATTCGCAACACAGCAGTTTCGAAGGGTCCGATATGGAAAGCCGGACGCTCGTGCCCACGTGACACATCAATAGTGCCTTCGTCACCGTGTGACTCAAAAATATATATTCGCATTGCCATATGTATCGAGTATAGACTGTATAGTAGCACTTGATAAAGGGAATCTAAACTGGCGAAAAACGTGCAAAATGTCACCTGCATTTCCTGCCCATCCATTCCAGTGTTGATGCTTGCTTTTGCCAGCCCAGTATCAAAGTGCCGGACTCTAGCATAAATTATGACCCAATTACCAGGCTCCTACTCGTCCTAGTAACCTGAGATGCTGTATAACGCCGATATGAAAATATCCAAGTGGGATTACAGAGGCTTCGATAAGTGTGGGCCAAGTGGGCTTTGCAGAAATGTTTCAAATGCAACATCAACATCCATACTTGACAAGGGCTCCCCATTTTCCCGTGTGGCTACAAGGAGAATCGTCCTCTGCATCAAGAGTAATGTGCACTTTTTGGTCAACCTCTAATTCTCTTCATGCCCTACACCAGCTTTCAGGGACGACCAGTCACTGTTGTACAAAAAGTTGGTCTTCTCCTTCCTGCACCCAGCAGCATCCACTCTCAGCCATACGTTGAGTGATCAACCACGCTTTACTATGCAAAGTGTGCCATTGTCATACCGAAGGCTGATCCAGATTAAGACCCAAATAAACAACTCCACATTGTGTTCGTATGCATGTCTTATGTTGCCCTGAAGTGCTTCATCTTGAAGGAGGGCCAACGCCATGAACGGGACCATGCCAGTGCATTCAGTTCCAGTAGCAGTCTCTCAGGTCAATGCCAGGTCGAAGTCGTTCAACACACCCATGATCTTCCCCTTGACTTTATGGTACATCAGATTTGATGGGCTGATGTCTCGGTGGTAAACATGTTTCTTCCAGAGGGTGAGATGACCTTGATCGAACAAAGTAAACAAGCTGATTCAACTCTAATGACAGACATCACTCACACTTCACCGTCTCCCACCATGCATGCAAGAAGTCACCCCCAGTGAGTTCAGTGATAGGTCTCAGTTTTTGAAAGATAATCATATACAGAACGTGAGATCCTTGAGTCGTGAGGCCAAGATGCTCCTGAATATTGGCTGTGGAGGTATCCTCAAATTCCTTGTACCACAACATGACCAGCACGTGACCGTTGACGAGAGCATTGTCTTTGCTGATATCATATACTCTCTGCAAGATATTGGGCTCGCTCATGCATGCTTCCTCTGCCCAGAAGACCTTGACAACCAGATTGTCCTTGTCAGAGAGTTTTTCACTCTTGACAGGGAACAGGTTTGTAGCCCGGCCGTTCAATCCATAGTGTGTGACCCATTCCTTGTCTGACAGCTCAAGGGTGATGTTGATCTTCTCACCCTTCTTATCAGATAGGATCATCTTGTGGATTTTTGTCCAAGGCCCAAAATTTGGGTCTATATCTTGATTCAAGCCCCAGTGTTGATCTTGAAAGTGTTGCATTGTGAGAAGCAGGACCAGGAAACATGGAAGGTCCTGAATGAAATTGAATCTGGAACATTGAATGGTGCCTTGGCAGTCATACTGCCAAAAGTAGAGGACATCACCTATCATGCTAGATAGGAAAACTTGAACAAGCCATCGAAGGAGTGACAATATGCACCAACGACAATGAGACCAATTACATGTATGTGAGCAGTGTGAGCAGTAAACATTTCTGCTGCATAATAACCTGCCTGGATGATGACAGGGTGCTCTTTTCGATGTGTAGGCTTTGGGCATTTGGACCGAGATTTGGAGGGATTGAGATGATCAGAATTCCTTTTATGAACATTTGAATTGGAACTGGTAGTTGCAGACTTCTTAGATTGATGAGCAGACCATCGAACTGTAGGAAATATCACTATGAAGTCAATGTGTTGAAGAAGCACTCACCAGGCTCCGGGGGAGGTGGATGAGGATTGGCGCCAGAGGAAGCAAGTCCGAGATCTGGGAGTGGGTCCAAGTCTGGCTCGCTTGGAATATCCAATGTGAGATATGCATGTTCTTGGGGTGGGGTATATTTCTGGGAAGAGTATCGTTCCAGAGGGAGTTCCATTTGCTTCGTTGGTTTCTTGAATTCCACAAAAGTATGGACACTATGCCACTCGAGCCTTGATGGCTTTGCTTCAACAACGTTGGGTCATTGACATGAAAGCAAACTGTGGGATCTTCAGCCAGCCAAATGTCTTCAACCTCAAGTTCCTTGAGGAACAGAAGTGCAGTGTTGGCCGCTTGCACGAACACAGGGTATAATTCCTTCTCGGCCTGTATTCTTGAGCTACATGAACAATTTAGTATTCATGACGACACAGTGCACTTAAATCATACTATTTTTCGAGTGTCTCCTTGACTTTGTGCAACTTTCCCTTCATGCCCCCGACTGGGGTCTGGTCCTCGCCATTGCAGATAGGAAGAACCTTGTCCAGACATCGCTGAAACAAGCGCATCTTGTAGGCCCTGTCGACAGATTTTCGCGACTTGCCAGTGCAATCCACAAGGAGGTCCTTCAGCATTTCATCAAGGCCACATTCTTGAAACTTTTCAACATCTTGCGTGATCCACGGCCGAACATCAGACACACTGTATGCAAATGCTGAGATGGGGTAAAGGAAGACGGAACGGAACACTCACTGTACGCCAACAGTACTAATGTGATCGCTGATTATCACTGAACCTTTTGCTTGTGGTGTGCTCTGCAGAGTGGGGTGAGGATGGCTGACTTGTGGTCTCTGTGGCGAGATGGTTGGATCCTGAGCCATACTTGAGCTGGCCAAATCAACTGAAAGCCCAGAGGTGCTATCGAAGGTCGAAACCTTTGCTCTTACACGCGCGTACAAATACCGGTACGTGAGTCCACAGAGGCTATGTAGTCGTATTGTAAAGGACCACGTGACAAGACGGAGCAAGGGGGGTCGATTCCGACCAAGCGACCCCCCCTCCCCCTT
>JBBPOF010000325.1:0-28344 GCA_038091315.1 Porphyrellus cyaneotinctus | reverse complement strand
ATCCAGGACCTGTGTGGAGATCATTCAGGCAGGCAGGCAGGTGCAGAGGGGGTTGGGGTAGTTGCTCCAGCTGGCCTCGCCAGGTAGCCGTTGATGCACGCCTCAGCCGGGCTTGCCCGCTGTGCTCTAGGGCCGGCCCCCACCTGCACCGCCTTGCCACGCTGCTTGGAGGCTCCCACCAGCGCAGGAGCTGCGTCCGCTTACCCCCGGCACCCAGGCAGGCAAACTCGCCGCCTCCCTTTTAACTGGCTGACGCCCCTGCAGCAGCATTTGCTCCAAACGCTTCCGTCTGCCCCTGGCTGGTAGCAGCGCATGGTGAGTGTTCCGCGCGTTCGGTAGCTAGAGAGGGTGCAGGCGGCATGCGCAGGGAGGGGGGAGGCTGTTCAAAGCGCCGTGGCGACACCAGCTCCCTTTGGAGCCTGCTCCCACCCACCCCCGCGCAGCGGCGCCCGCTCGTTTGGTGAGCCGGGTGCTGCATGTTTTGTCCAAGAGCTGCTTTCGTTTGAACGGCATCTTGGGCGCCCTCGTTCTGATGAAACGCTGCTCGAATGCTGAGATCTGGCCCAACTTAGTCTGCCCCCGCCATGGAAGCCCACCAGCCCAGCACCCAAGACGTTGCTGATGAAGAGGTTGTCGCTGTTGAAGTTGACCTCCGCCAGCTTTTGCAGGCCTACCAAGCAGACCAAGCTGGAGACGAGCCCGAACCTTTGGATTGCGACAGGGAGTTGCTTGTTTTTGCTAACAGCATAGCAGTGGCGTTTGAGGGGCTTGGCCCCTCCGCCACCGCCGAAGGTGCAGGGGTTCTGGCGTCTCTTCAGGCAGAGGTGCTGAGGGAGAGTCCTCACGCCGCCTGGAAAAGAGACCAGCTGCCAAGAACACCCCCCTCAAGCCCCCCAAAGAAAAGGTGGGCGCACCTTTCTTGCAAGGCGAGGTTTTAGGGACCATTTTTTAGGTCAAAAACTTCTGAGGATGCTGCCAGCCCTGCCAATGAGGGCGCAGCTCGTCCTCGCGTACGAAGGGGCGGGCGATCAAGAAAAAAAAAGCGCCCTGACGGGGAGTCTATTCAAACTGGTGCGGTTTTTTAAAAGCTTGCTAGACAAACACGTCCCTTAACCTGTTTCCAACCTAAACAACGCGCTGCCAGTTAGTGGCAGCAAGTCAGGTAGCGGAGCTCGCTCCTCAAGGGCTCAGCGGAGGCGCCAGGATCCTGCTGTGATTGGAAAGAGAGTCAGGGCTCAGATAGACCGCTGCTTGCAGCATGGGAGGGTCTTTCACCTGGCTCACTTCAGTGTCCATGAGGCCTCTGTTGCCGGGACGGGCTGGGTAGGGGCTACCATGAAAAAGGCCTCTGATAAGGAAGTGATGAAGCAAATGCTGAGGGGTGGAGGGGTGTGGGATGCCCTGAAGGGCTTCAAAGAGATTCCTTACGTGCCGTGGGTGCCCACCTCCCCTTTTATGTGCGCATGCGCTCAAGAGCGCCGCAGCTCCCAACCAGTCTTGATCTTTGACAGGCAGGGGCACTTGCTTTGTGCAAGGGGCTACCAAGCCCCTTGGTTTCCAGAGAGCATGAGGGAGCTAGATGGCTTGCTGAAGGAGCTTGTTGGCAGCCTTCCAAAAAGGTACCCGAGGAAGTGGGATGAGTGGGCTAACAACCCGCGTGGAAACCACATTCCGATGCTGCTAGGCTGGCATCGCCAATACACCAAGGCAAGTGAGCAGGGTTTGTTAGCAGCTATGCATGACGTTACCAGGTTGCTTTCGACGACGAACGCTGTGGACTCACTGCGCCCGGACAAAAAACACCCGGCCAGTGCACCGTGGCTTGACAGGAGGCAAGGCGCATTGCGCAGGCTGAGGGGCTGTCGGACTATGCACCGCGGCCGAGAAAGTCACGACGGGTCCCCGTCGTCACCAATGTGGTTTACCAACCCGACGGGGGCGGAGTCTTAGTAGGAACGTAAACGTCGCAACGGAGGCCGTTGAAAGCTCCGAACTTTCAAGCATTCAGCAGCGAGTGTCTGATACGACAAGCTTGCGGGCGCGTCCGTAGCGCTGTCTCCCGTCGAGCCGCCTGAGAGAGGAGCGAGTTCCCATGGTCCCCAAGCTGGAAGAGCTTTGGGGTCAGGCGCAGCACCGGCGCCTCAACCTGGCCGATGGGGGCGAAAAGTCGCAACGCGCCGAGATATCTGACCAGGAGACGTTTGACAAGCGGTTCGAACTTCTGACCAGCCATGCTCTAGGGAAGCAGCTAGTAAGCGTGCCGCGAAGAGTAAGATGCGAGCGTCCCACCTGACCTTTGCCTTGATCAAGGTCTCCTTGTTGTGAGGAACAGACTCCTTGACCGTTTATAGCCGCTTGTCGCCCTCTGTAGCGCTGAACCCGAATTTGACCAGCGGTGCTTTCTGTTTCTTGGTGCCCTCCTCCTCCTGTTCCACCTGTCTGAATATGGCAGCTTTGGGATCCTTAGACGCAGCGTCAGCGTTCGTGGGTGCTGGTACGATCGACGTGCCGAGTGTAGCTGGTGCGTCACCATCGAGAAGCATTCTAGCTCTGCGTTGCTCCTCAACAAGAGCCTGCGTGTCTTCCATCTGATGAGCCAAGAACCGCTCTGGTTCGGCACGGAGGTTCTCAGCCCCATGCTCCTCATAAGGATGCAATTCGGCACCCGCAACTTCTTCCGCTGGGACTCGGCGTGCACGGGGTTGTCGCCAGCATGCTCTAGGTAGTTTCGTTGCGTTGGCATAGGGCGCATGGGACCGAATTGACAGACCTGTCGACGTAGTGCAATTCGTTGCTCATCGTCATCCAAGACACCAAGCCAAGCCTGCATTTCCACGCGGTCCCATTCCTCGACTTCTTTAGTGGCATTTTGATGGGCAATTGACCGTTCTAGCGCAGACATGCGAACTCGTTCTTGAGGTCCATAGCGGCATTCTCTCTGCAAGATTTGTGGATGGAAGGCCAGCATCGCTGCATGCATGCAGCAACCACGCCCATGTCCTTGAATGAAATCTTCTCGTCTCGTCGTCTGGCGTCCTTCCGGTCCCTCTCCATCTCCTCGCCTATTTTTGGGCCACTTCAATCCGGTCACCCAACGCCCTCGTCGCAGCACCAGTGCCCTCCGCCTTCACAAAACCGACAGGCCTGCTATGCGTTGCAGGCCTTTCCCCTGCGTGCTTTGACCACTCCAGGCGTCGATTGAGGTGGTTGCCGTGGATGTGGCTTACCCCAGTCCCTCTTTGGTCCACTCAGCATCGTAACCAAGAGATTCGGAATGCTTTCGTGCACCTCTCACACCTTCTCTCTTTCTCGCTTCATGGCACACTTGCGAAATTGTGCGATCTCTGAGATGACGAGACCGCGTTGGGTTTCTGGAAGATCAGCTTCCTGAAGATCGTAGAGGTGAGGGGGATGGGGGTTGAAGTGCTTCTCCTTGTCCAGAAGACCGTTGCTAGCTGCTTCTTGGGAAGCGCGGTTGATCTCTGTGACAAGTCCGTCGACCTGGGCTTTGGCTTGCTGCGCCAGGGCCTTGTCCATCTGTTTTGGGTGCAGGTCATCAGAATGCCACGAGTAAGATGCGACAACGATAGGCCGGGACTCACGCCGGTCTTGTATGCATCCAGAAACAGGTCAGTCTTTTCGTTGGCTTTGATCTGGAGAGGATGCATGCAACGGAGGCGTGAAACAACCAGGCCGGTAGCGAGGGGACGCACCCGAAGCTTATTGTTTGGGCAGCCATCCTCGAGCGCTGGTCGCCCAATACCCTGGAGGAGCATCTGACACCTGGTTGCATGAGAGCCTGGATCCTCGAATTCCGCAAAGCCGAAGCCTCGTGGCTTGTTTGCAGGGGTGTTGAGTCGCTTCGCCGGGCCGCACTTGGAGGATCAAGGAAACAGCTCTGTGCAAATCAGATCGGAGAAAGGCCAGGCCTATGGTGCGGGAGCCACAGCTGTGCCAAACCGCTGCATGCCTGTGGGTGATCAGACGTGTCAACAAGGAATGCGGTGCTCACGGAGAGCACCCAGTTGAGGAATGCGTCGGTGACCCTCCAGATACTGAGCCGACGAAGAGAATCGCCCGCTTCTGAGGGGGCATAAAAGGCTGACGTACCGTTGGCTGTGCTGCGAGAGCTGGTGTTGAACATCGAGGCCTGAGGCCTTGAGGGACCTAGCCGCCTGGTGACGAAAGGGGACGCGGGCGGTCCTAAGACCTAGTTTAGGTCGAAGTTTTCGAATCTCGGTTTCAATCACTGCATAGCCACTCAAATTTGGTATGACCCTAGATAGCAGCATATCTCTTTGCATTCAAATACGTCATTCCTCGCCTCCACGCCAGAGATTCAGATGAAGGTAGCCAGCACATTCCTTTAGCTTCTTTCAGATCACCTGTTGCTCCTATGGGGCGACAACGTGGCAGCAGGCTTTATGGTGCTAGTATGATGAGGTAGGCACGCGCATGTCCATAAAACAAAACGAAAAACGAAACTAGAGCATACTGGCCAGCCAGGACGCCAAAATGTTCGTGGTATCAACCCACCCTACAACACCGCCTTTTCATGTCATCAAACATAGCCACGCTCCGGCATGATCAAAGCCCCATCCACCGCATCATCGGGCCGCCAGAGGTTCTTCATTCGACTCACGTTCATCGGATGCCGTATCTCATTAATGATTCTTCCCCAGTCAAAGTCGACAAGCGCAAATGTTATCTTGTCGGCCTTGGACACCAAGACGTTGGTCTCACGGACGTCGCCGTGAACATAGTGTCGTTTGTGCAGTTCCTTCAGGGCATTTTTGATCTTGTCAATGAGCTCAGTAGCCGGTGGGTCGTAGAAATCAGTATAAACGTTGCTGAAGTGTGGGGGTCACTTTCCTGGTTGCCCGGAGGTGACGTGCCGTGGTCTTCCGCATGCTTGTATTGGAATAACGGTGGTGCATGGGGAGGACGACAGAGAGTGGCTCAATCACTGAACGCAAACCACGTCAAGATCGATGGATGGTCAAAAGAGAGGGGAGACGCACTCGAGCACAAAGAAGGGATTGAGAGCCAAAACAACTGAGTCGTAGTGGGATGGGTAACCCGTACCTGGATGGGAAATTTGAACGTTGTTATAGTCCGCATGGATGCGGTCTGAGGATTAGGGCCTGTAGGGGGGATTTCGTCTCGTCCGTGTGATGCGCAACAGACGAATTTCTCGGTTATAGATGGACATTTGTAAAGGTCTCTTCCGCTGGTGAGGGCAAGCCTGATAACGTTGCAGGCAAGAATCTAGTGCTGTCACAATCACGGCTCCTCGCAAATGCAAACCATAAACCAGGCAGTCCGCCGCACCGTGAACGCAAGACCGGCTTGAACAACAGAGTACCGAACGGCTGTCGTAAATGCGCAACGAGCCGCAGTGCACGCGATCGAGCCCTGCCGCACGGTGTGAGAATTCTTGATCGAGGAGGGGACTGATCCAGAAATGGATCAGGGGATCCTTCGTACCTGATAGATTGCCGGCTGTCTTGATCTCTTCCTCGCCGAGTGTGGATGTTGTCGCATGGTAAACGCGGGAGTCGATGTCCGAGTCTGATTCCAAGGTATCCAGTTCAGTGGTTGAGAAGGCTATGCAGGGAAGGCTGAATCGGCTCACCGGTAAAGAATGGCAAAGGCAACTTGCTGAGCTGATCATACACAGAGAGAGGTCGGACAAGGATGATTGTGATGCCGTAGCAGATATGCAGCGGCTATGGTTACTATATATATCCAAGCCGATGCAAGGTGTTGCGTTGAGCTGGATATATTAGGAAATATTGCAATGCAGGGTCTCTAGGGCGTGCCAATGACGTTGACGCGTTGTCCTTAAAGACTTGGCCTTGTCTTCCATCTCCGCCAACAGCTCCTCGGTGAGGTTCATCTTCCCAGCGTCGCAAGCGGATTGAACAACCAGCGCATATGTGTAGGCATCAGGAAGCGCGCCAACGCGCACGAGTTTGCGAAACATGGGAAGCACAGTACGAAAGGGTGTGCTGACGAGAACGTAAGCCTTGAACAGTGTTGTAGACCTCGATGGATAAATTGTGATGAAAGGGCGAAGATCGAAGGTAGTCGAAGAGTAATGACAATGGCGTAATGGACGTGATCAGGCTTGATATCGGCGGCACGCATCTGATCGAATATGGCAGCTGCCGAGTCAACATCACCGTGCTTCGCAAAAGCTTGAAGGATGATGCTATAGACGTGACCATCTGGACGATAGCCGGCTTCCTGCATCCTCCCCAGCCAGAAGTCGATACCATCAAAGTCCGCCACCTCAGCATGGGCAATAACGACAGTTGTGTAGCGTTTGATATCCGGTTGCTTGGCGAAAGAAACGCCTTCCAAAATGGTCTGGAAGAACATGTGAAAGAGTTCAACCACCTTATCCACTCTTCCCGCAACCGCATAAGCATGCATCAACATACGTCGCGCAACTGATAAAGACCAGTTGTTGCCGTTGTGCTTGCTGAAAAAGTCCTCTGCACGATCCACGTTGCCACCACGCGCATATAGAAAGAGTCCAGTTGAACAATACAACCGGGGTCCATCGCAGGTTCCATAGATGCGAATATCCCGTGAGCCAGAACAAACGAGTCATGTTGTGCAAGGAGTCAGGTTAACCTGACCTGGAGATGGAATTTCACCGGTAACTGTTGTCTGCATGCGAGAGCGTGAGCCTGGTGAGGTAATTTCTTGGTACTGAATGTCTCCAACAGCAATTCGCCCACGTGCAACCGATCATCTTGAGCCAGCTGCGAGCGGGAGCGTAACAAACTAGCTCCATCGTGTATGTCCGCAACTATATTATCGATTGCCTTGCGGAACGATGCAGCCTGGGGGACGGTAATGGTTCGAGAACGACTGAGGGCACGCAAAAATTTCCACCCTTGAATCAGCAGATCGAGCGCAAACGAAGCCCCTTGTCGATGCCACAAATGAACCAAGATATTTCGGTAGACAGAGAGAAGAATGGACCTTTCGGCGTGGATGAGCAAAGTTCCTCGAATTTCCTGAACCAACTTTGATGCTTGGTTTATCTCCCAACCACGCATACACCTGGGCTGCGAAATGCTTGAGAGAGATATCCTCCATGGAGCCGTCGTCGAAGTGTGGTTTCAAATCCCGTAAAGTAGGTTCGAGACGAGTTCCCCAGGTTTGTAGCAGCGGCAAGTCTGGTGGAGTATCGCCGTAAAGTGAGAATGCGCCGAGAATGCGTTGAATGAACTGCAATCGCTCTTTAGGGGTAAGGACAGGGTCTGCGTTCGGGATTGAATGGGGGTGGGCACGGTCAAAAGGGAACGGAGTTTGTCGGCGGGGAGGTCGGGTTCGTGCGTGAAACGGACGGTTTGTTGCCAATCAAGTAAATGCGTCTGAGAGGAGAGGGTGCGGGCTGCAGACGAAGAATGGCGTCGTGTCGACTGCTGGGAAGGATGGGGGAGGAATTGTGACCGACGCGGAATGACCTCTTTCATCATGAACAGCCGATTTCGGGCTGTAAACAGAAGCGTCAGTTTCCATGGCGAGCGATATGAAGCAAACAGAGTACTTGGACACCACGGTGAATGCCGGGAGATGCAAGCGTTGGATGAAGATGGAAGTCAACATTGACTACATTTAATGAAGAGGGGCTCGACGGCCCTTCCATTGGCGGGGCAGAGGAGAAAAGAAATCGGATGGAAATAGACGACTTGCAGGACGTGCCATGGAGCTGAGAGCCAACTTGAGGAGGCGTGAACCCGACAGCTGTGATGTTATGGCAGCTGCCAAAGGCTGGACCATGAGCAGCGCTCCAGGACTGTACCAACATCCAGTTCACAAGCGCTCTCACGAAAACGCAGAACGTACCTAGCGATGGATGTTGGCGGTAATTTTACTATTGGGATACATGGATGTTAATGATTATATAATCACATAAAAATTAATTTCAATAAATAATATAATGTGGAATTTGAACGCATCTTGTCCTTATCACTTTTCTCATGTCCGGCCAGCCAACTTGACGCGAACTGACGATCATATTTAGATCGTCCTGGTATTGATAGCGATTTGGCTCTCTATCCAGTTCGAGGTTGCAAGTTTCAATTGGGTCCCATGTGACGACCCGTCTCCTTTTTTTTCTTTCTTCTACCGCGCGGTCCGACTCCCAGAACCCTGCCCTTTCGATCCTTTTCATCTCTCTCCATTTGGCCCAGCATGTCGGATCCTGATATTCCCTCTGTGCCTTCGTCATCTCACGAAGTTATCGTCATCCCTCCACCAGGTCACCAAGGCAGACAGCTACTGCTCGATCAGTGCTTCAACGTGAGGATCCAAGTTTTTGTACATGAGCAGCGTTTTTCACTTGACATAGAGGTCGACGAGTACGCATTCTTTGAATCCGTTTTTCGCCATCCATTCCGATGATTGACGGTAACAGGCAAGATCCGACAGCAACCCATTTATTGCTCGGCTAGTACTTACCTTTACACCAATCGGGACAATCCCCGCCTATAGAGTGGAGGATACAAATCACTACAAGCTCAGCCATCTGGCTGTTCTCGACCCGTATCGTTTCGGGCACGATCTCGCGCTTGCATTACACCATGCGAAATGCAGCTAGCGCCGATTTGACTGAGAAACTGCTCCAATTGAATCAAAGAGTCGAAGATTTCAAGCAAAAAGAACGTGCCTAGCGACGCTCGCTCGGAAAGAAATAAACAACAGATATCCTGGAAGATGTTTGAGTATTGAATGCAACCAGAAAGATTTCCGGACAACCTTCAGTCCTCGATTGGATCGGGGTCGGCAAGTCCTGCCGCATCCCTCCCCCAAAGACGGCACGGTCACGATCTTGGTACGTGCTCTGAGATTTTGACACCCGAGCAGACAGATCTAATCAAACGAATACAGTATTCGCACAGGAAAATTCAATGAGTACCTTGAAAGATTGGTGTCCTTCATTCAATACCGGGGACCGTTCCTTTACTCTGACCAATACATGTGTTGGATGTGTAGATGGATTTACCGTGGTTGCGCCGTGGTTGCTTGCATGCTGAATTTGGCTAGAGAACTTGAAGCCTTGACACTTGCCTATGGTCGGTTCACCCACGCAGCTGTGCAGGATTGACGGTGAACATTACGTGCTTTCACCCTCGCCGATAGTGATGTTAGGCAGGTAGATCAATACTACATGAGGAGATACGTATATAATACGCAGTAAGAGACGTAAACTTCAAACACCATGAGAGCAACGCGTCGTTTGTGGAATGGATTCTGTTCATTCATGTAGGCTCTAAATGTTCGGGTGAAGACGCTCAATAACGTCGTGCGACGCTTGTGCAACGTGCCGCTTGGCACCTCAAAAGAGAGTTGAGCATACACGTCCCTTGCCCCATGAGGCGCAAGCCTATCGCTGATCGACCACATCGTCCCGATAGCTCCACCATAACCCGCAAACAGCATTCCAGCAGCGATATGAATGGCCTCGTCTGAGTGATCCTTGTCACCAGTCGCTGTCTGACAAGCAGACAGAAAGGCGAGTCCACCTCTGGGACGTGAAATCGAAATGATGTCGGATGGTTTCAAGCAGCATCGATTAGCCAGACAGAACCCACCATCAATAGGCATCGTGGTATCTTGAATGCCGTGGCATGCGAAATGGATCCAGTCTGCGTCTTTTATCAGGGTAAGGACTTCCTCGACAGTTCCAGCGGAATACTCGATGAGAGCAGTTCGTGCACCACAGCTCTGATGTATTTCATTTCGGCGTCTACACCCGGATGTGGGGATTGACCATCCGAACATGACTGACGGACGGCAAGGAAGCAAAGACTCGGAGCTTTTCTGGGTGCGGCGTCGGGTATGGATGGGAGCGTAAGGATGCTGAGAGTAGGAATGTATGATGAGACTATGAAATCGGATAGTTTCTGGCCAGGACTTGGAGACTGGGTTCCATAAAGAGCAGCCGCATGGGTAGGAAGGAATGCGAATGGACCGGTTGGACGCCAAAAGATACGTATTAAGTCTCCAGGAGTCTAAAGGCGCGAAGACTCCTATTATAGGCTGTACGGTAGGTAATAACAAAGGTATCTCGTATGCTACGGTATGAACGAGTATAGCTGGCCCTCAGGCTGGATATGAGCAAGTGACGCCTAGCCCTCCTGATCCCCCTCCTGAAAGCATCGAAGGTAGACATTGTGCCTCCAATTGTTCTGATTTTTCCTCCAAGTCTCCAGTGCACGGTCCGTGTATAGAACAAGAGATGCACGGCTACCAGTATAGTTCAAGTTAAAATGACTCACTTCGCAAGACCGGAACACCACAAAATCTCCTTGCCTCAGCTCTAGGACAAGACCTGGCTCTACCAGAGCCAAGGATCCTCCCTCAAAACGTCCAATTGGCATGACCAAGCAGAAGATAAGATCGCCACTATCCCGATGTACCCTTGTACATGCATTGATATTGAGCACCAGAGATGTAAACGGGTGGGTAGGACAGGATGCGTTCTCGGGAAGTGTGGAGGCAACTCGGGCAATCACCTCATATTCCGCAGGTAACTGAGACTTGAGCTGTAGATGTCAATCAGCGTAGAAGGGCATCATACAGACAGTACGCCTACAGTTTGGTGTATCCATTCAAATATTTGTCTGAAAACTTCTACGAAATGATGATACAAGTCTTCATGTTCAAAGGTTTCTTGCGACATGTACGGGATGAACTGGGAATGATTTGTGCGTGTGCAGCCCACCCGGTCTAAACAATATGGGTGAATGTCCCTGGGTGCACCATCTCCCTAGCATTGAGATATCCGTCATGCTAACAAGCACAACCAAGTCAATATAAAAGCGTACTTACTGACGTCCCATATTTGTAGCACCATGACCAATGCATGGCCCGAAAATCGTTCGCCGAATGACCATGTTGATCTGAGGCAGAGTCTTGAGCAGTCGGCGAGAAGGCTGGACAGGCCAGAGCAAGAAGCTCACAGAGCATGTCTCTGAGATGAGAAGGCATAGAAGTTGAGATGAAAGCAAGAAGACTTCCATCGCTACACCTGAGGTCAATATCGTTTCTGCATAAGCAAGTAAGCCTTTTAGGGCGCTCAAATATATCGAAATGCTTACCCCCCAAGCGCTGGCATCGGCACTCGAATATATTTGCTATGTGAGTGCTTAACACCATCATGATACATGTTGGCCATCTAGAGGGCCGTCAGCGTCAGCTCCGACTCGATGCATAATTATGTAACTGCACAAGCCTTGTCCTCAAAATCCTTTAAGTCAGTTACCGCAGGAGCCCCCTTTGCAAATTCTCTTTCACGCTGAGTCCATTCTTCTCATTGATTTGGTTCGCGAGGTGCAGGAAAAGATGAATTTGACTTGTGAGCACAATCAAATAACGTATGGATGGTTATTTGGGGCAAAGAGGTGCCTTGCACTGCCCCTCCTCCCTTCAGGAAGTTCAAGGGAGTGTGTGGTTCTGTGAATGTTAACCTCTGAATGGATAGCTTTTCTGAGGCTTTCCGAGTCTGGTAGCAGGGTTCCCATAACACAGTGTCCCGTTCTATAAGGCTGAAGGAACTTGACCGAGCTGTTAGCTGTGGTAGCGGTTGCAAAACCTGTAAAAGTGTAAAACTCACTTGTTCTTGACCTCGTCAAAAAAGGTATCTGTATTTGTCAGGTCATTACTCATGAATCCAGGAGGTAAACCCTCAGCAGGAAATAAGTCAGCCATGGATATGGGCCATGCTTCCATCATGCGAGCAATGCTGGGCATGATTTTGGAGGCAATGATTTGGCGACTGGGTACTTCTGCCCCTAATACAGAATTAGTTAGTTTCCTAGAGGTTAAAACATCCACGCACCTTTCGGCGGCATGCGTAGCATGTTGCCAAGTTCAAAGGGGAGATTCCCTAGCATCTTGCTTACTTGTTTCTGTAATCCCAAACCCGCGACAAGAACCAGCAGATAAAGACTGCCTCCGGCTGCTACCCTGGCAAACTTGGAGCCTGCTGAATGCCATGCTGAAAAGGTCCTGAATCTCACACCACAAGCGTCTCCGAGTTCCTTCTCAAAAATCTTTTCCAGAGTTTGTTTCGTTTGAATTCTAATACTGAAGATAACAACAACTAACATAAGGGAATAAAGGTAGCAGAGTTATTGACTCACCTCTGGCACTTCAGAGTCAGCCGTATACAGCTGCTCATCAAAGCAAAATCTACACAGATAGTCCTTTGCTGCAGATCACGGCATTGCCCCACAATGGAGGGGAGAGAGTGGGTAGCGTTGTCAGGTGCCATGCCTCTGTCTAGATCTCGACATTGCCCTGCAATGGAGCTGAGAGTATGAATGTTGACAGACGAAGCGACGTAAGCCCTAGAGATTTCTTGAGCCCAAGCCATGGCCGTCAACTCTGCAGAGCCAAGTAACCCAATTAGTCCTTCAAGGTCTTCAGTTGTCCGGAAGTGCGGAGTTGACCGTGAAACCCATGCAACTGCTTGGTCTTTCGGTTTGGGTTTCTTAGGTTTCTCGGGTGGTAGCGCTCCACGAGTTGGACACCTGTTGGCCACCTTGTCAGGTTTCTTAAAAGTCTCATATGGCTTCGTCTTCACTCGCTCTGATCTTTGGACGGCAGCAGCAGTAAGGGCAGAGCGATCCAACTGTCCACCCAGCAATAGGGAAGACGCAAAAGGCGAATGAGTGCCCATGTGGGGTAATGGCGCAACAGCCAATGGGGCACCAAGATCCTGTGCGGGGGCCAGAGATGGCGACCACTCTGGCCATACGTCATCCAACATACAGTCCCCAACAGTAGGAAGGCCACACGGAGTTGATGAGGTGGGAGAAACACTCAGTGCCAGAGATGGGGGTGAGATGCTCGCTGGTGTGGGGAGGCCAGTGAAAGAAGGGGATGAAAAGGGAGAGGCTAACAAAGGGGTAAGCATACCGAAGAATTCTAACTGGAGAAGATTACCTGGAAGGTTATTTCTAAGGCGACGGTGAACTTCAACGAGCGAATCCGGCAGTTTGTCCAGACTGTTCAACAGATGGAGCAGATCGGCACCTGCATTCGGGTGTATGGCCTGCAGAACCCGAACGACGTCTGAATCCATGGTAGCTGCTCAGGGTAGAGGAGGACCAAAGTTGAAACAAGTAGCCGAGGCTCGGAGCAATTAGCCAAGCCTGAGCGCCCTTTCGTAATACCGAGAACTTACCTTTTAGACCAAGTTCAACAGATGGAACAGATCGGCATCTGCATTCAGGCGCACTTATGGCCTGCAGAACCCAAACGACGTCTGAATCTGCGGTTGTCCCACTCGAACCCAATCGTGCTTGTGGCCGAGAGTAGTTAGACACATTAGAACGCCTTTCATAACACCAAGAGCTTACCTTTTATATCGAATTCATTGCAAGGGCGTGCAACGGTTCCAATAAATAAGGCAATTCCGCTCAATCTATCATTATACACGACCAGCTATTGATCCATTTTCCCTCTTCGCCGTCCGTGTCGGACGACACTGGCGAGGGGCTCGCCTCGTCCTTGACGGGCTTGACTCATTCCTGGGCCCGGTGTAGGCACAAGTGCTGTCCCTCGCTCCTCATCTTCCAACCCACTGCTGCTGTCCCGCAAGCCGCGACAACGGACTCGGATACGCAGGCCCGCCCTCCCAGCACTCATACTCCACGCCTTGTTGGCCCTCGACCTAGTTGGTGGCACAGGCACAGGCGCCACATCGACGTGGTCCACCTCGCTCGCATGGCACTCTGCAATGCCCTCGCTCATCGCGGCGTCCGACGAATCCAGGTCGTCGAGCACGCCCTCGTCGACGTGCCGCAGACTTCTGTCGCTCGCACTTGCAACGCTCGGGGTCGGGATGCTCGTCACCCCGCGCCCATATACTGATGGCCGGCGCGTGTGCGCGTGCACCAGCGACACCGTGGAGACGAGTATCGAACGCCATTTCTGCGCGACCCCAGTCGGCGTCATGGTCGTCGTGGGCGGGAGCGCAGTTGTTGGGGGTAGCGAGGCGGGGATGTGGCGCGGCGACAATGAAGACGAAGACGCGGGGTCAGGTTGCGCGAGTTGGGGGGCAGCTTGGTGGTTGGGTGTGGTTGGGCCTCGGGACGGTGTCGCGCACGTTTGCGGTAGTCGTTTGGGATGGCTCCGTTGACTGAAGCAGAATGCATGCTTTGTGCGAGATTGTGATGGTGGGATTGAGATAGGGAGTGGGCTGATCCGACTGGAATCGGCAGACGTGGCGCGGTAAGAGGCTGGTCTAGAGGCTGGTCCCACGTTGTCATCTTCCGCCGAGGGGAGAGCACCTAGCGCGGAGGCAGAGTGAATGAGCAGATGTGGGGGGTCCACCTTGCCTGGGACTGGTAACGAAGCGGTCACCGACTCTAGAACGTCCGTTAAGAGTGATTCCAGGAACATCCACGCCTGAGCGGCATGTACATCCCCGGCTTGTAGCGCGACCTAGAAAGATGCGTTCCCCAGATGTACTTACAGGAAATTTGAGACATCTACGTACCTCTGCATTCAAAGCGCAAATTTCCTTCTTTTTCGACTTGTCAGGCACGACATATCCCCTGGCAAGTCTCACGAACGCGTCTAGCGCAATGGCCTTGAGTCTCGTTTGCGGTCTGGAAACAATGCGCGCAGATCTGGATGGCTGCCAACGACAAACTATGGTAGTGCAAAGATATGTAAACAAGGCCAACGCACACATCGTCATAAGGCACCTCCCACTTGCTTCGTTTATCCGCAACATACTCGAGTGCTCCATCCGAACCGTTCACTACATTTCACGACAATGCCACCCTCGGCACCGTATCAATGGGCCGATGCGACTGTCTCAGGTCAATCTGGGCAAACGTCCCAGACGCATGCTGAACCAGCAATGCATGCGAATCGCGAAACACAGCGTCTAGATATGGGTTCAGCATGGGTCTGACACCAAGGACAAGCAAATGCGTACCAGTCAGTCAACCATTAGACACGCTCGTCTCGACGGTCAACTTGGCGAACCATCCACGGCACACGTCCCATAGTATCTCAACTGCCTCGCCTACCAAACCATACTTGCTGTCCGCATCCTTTGCGTCGGACATTGCCATGGCTGATGAGAGAAAGCTGAGCGTCGCGTTTTACATCCGGGGGCTCGCTAAGAGCTCTGCACTACTCCCGCCATAGAACTCTGCGCTGGATACGAGTGCGAGTTTACAGGAATAGTCGGACCACCACAGGACACGTCTGAGGATGCAGCACATAGGTCGGCTTGTTCGCAATGTGCGACACAGTGCTCGACCCCGGTAGATCCCATACCTTGTGCACGATCAGCCACGGTGGTAGCGCGACAGACGAGACGTACCTTGACTGTATGATCAAGCCCACTGTTGACGATCCAACTGTGTTCCGTCTGCGAAGCGATGTTGTCTGCCCCCTTGCTCGTGACCGAGGTGCTGCACCAGTCCAAGGCCAGGATAAGACCTGTATGCGCCACGGGTAAGCAATCGGGCTGACCCCACTGGCCCATTTGCAGGTCCCAGAGGTATAAAGAACCATTGTCGAAACCGACAACGGCATATAGAAGATGCAAGAGGGAGAAGACGAGGGAGCGGACAGACGTCGGGTGGTGAATCCTACACGACGTGGGTAGGGCACCAAGATGAGGTGGAGTAGCACATCCAAATACGTATGTCACCATCCGCAGAGCCGGTCATGCAATCGTATGGAGTGAATGTGGTTCTTGGTCTTTCGCTCTGCGGGCCTCGTCAGTCGTGAACGCAGACGGTTAACGACACGTACCGTACTTGGTGTTATCTGAGTCTGTCAACCGGGCAGGTGCAAATGGACCCACTGCCGCTACACCAGGCCATGTCGGTGCTTTCGATCTTGAGCCTGCTGCCTTCCAGAGGTTCTTGGAGAGCTCGATGTGGTGCCCACCGAGGCCAACGGCCGACTTCTGCTCAGTGATTGCAGCGTCGTGTGGATCTGACAAGCGAAGGATGCACAGCGCTGCTCAACAGCGTCGTCAGGCGAGGCAAAACGGAAAACGAGCGGTGGGTTGGACGCACATTCCCTTACTGCGACGACACATCGCACGCATATATCCACGTGTATTGTCCATATTGCAGGCGCAAGAGGGGAACACGCGCGTGGGTCAGTCACTCAGTAGTATGTGCGAGCGAGTGCACTTGCACACGCAAAAAGTCATACCAGTTCTGCATCTTCTTTGATAATCTCCGCACGACGTCTTCACTTCAAGAACTCGAGGCCCTCTTGGACTTCGCCCTTTGCACATACCGCGGAGAGCAGTACCTCATCCAACATTGACATACGACCGATCTCGTGGATTCGTGAGCTGGCACCTGTTGACATACTTGTTCACTTGAGAGCGACCCTCGCCGTGGTTGGCACAGATTCTCTTGGGCTGTAGGTGTTCGTGCTTCCGAGACCATGAGTTTCACTGTCGCATGTCAACATCGGGTGGTCACATACCAGCTTGAGTACAAGGCGCACGCATTACAATTCAATTCGTCATTAAGACCATGGAACCAGAGAGGTGCTTGCGTAGTACCACGATTTGTGCATTCCATCTTTACACCACCGGGGCCAGATTTGCCATTTCCGCGAAGAACTGCTGTGTTGAAGCTGGTGGCGGTGGCACCAAGACCAGATGAACGTGTGGTGGCGGCGTTCTGGGTATTCCTGTGCTAGGGCAAAGCTTAGCTGGGGAGATTGTTTGAAGAGTATCCTCCGCAGGCTGGGAAGGGGTACACTCGTATTTGACTGTTGCGAGAAGACTGGGAATCGGAGAGGGAGGCGGAGGGACCAAAGTCGTTGGAGAATAGAGGGGGAAAACCGAAGGGAGGGGTGACCATCAGTTGGACACTTGTGCTTCTAAAAGCCAGCGGAAATATCCACATCAGTATGAGTGGATTCATTGCCAGCAACATTGGGCTTTGGGGGGCAGGGGGGGCTGGTCGACTCGTCCCGGGCTTTGCATTCTAGCTAGCCCCGCAGCTGCACTCTCTTTCGACAGCGTGTTGGATAATGGGATCAGTAGATGTATTGCGCTTAGAATCGGGGATATCAAGCTCCTGTGGACGGGGGGACAAAGGAGCGTCAGGGTATAGGGCGGCTAACGGGTTGAGAGGAACCTACCCTTTTCTTTGTCGCGTTTGTCACTGGTCCTGGAGTTTTTTTGAACTTGCGCTTCAAATTTGCATTGTCAGAGTCAACGATCAGGTTCTGCAGATCTTGAGTACTTCTGGGCTTGCGTCAAAAAGAGCTGGAAAGGGTTGAACACCACTGGCTAGAGAATGTACTCAGCGCTACATCCTGGGAAGTAAAAAAACAGCTTACACGTGCAATGTAGCTCTTTGTGCTTTACCCCTCTGACGATGTTGACCAGGTGCTGAGGGACGATCCTGCGGCACCATGGAGTTCTGGACCGCAAACTCATGATCTCCAGGTCCGTTTCAATTGATGAGTTCTCTTTGAGCTAATACTCGTGGATGGAGAGGGCCCATCGCTAAGCCATCCTGTGTCGTGCAGTTGTTCTCGAGCAGGGCGGAATGGATGAGTAAGTAAGCTGGGTCACGTGGGGCGGGCAGCGTTCACGAGACTTAGTCCGATCGCAAGCGGCCCTTTCCAAGTTCAACGTTTCAACTACTTACAGCACTCACTATAACTGGTGATGTCGGGGCGTCCTGATGAAGGCACCACTCAAGCACCTCTTCAGTATTTTTCACTCGTTTTACTTGAGGCCAGTATCGTGTGTGCTGCATCCACCATGTTTTTATACTGCACCTCATCTCCGTTCAGTGCAGTAATTTATGGTCTGGTATGTTAACCAACAAGTCTCATCTACGACGTCCCGTTAATTTCAGATGCAGAATGACTAGGCAACCGGCATCGTCTACTGTGCCAAACTACAAGTCGTATCTGAAGCAACTACACCCTACAGTGGTGAGTTGATGTCCTCTTAAGCTTTGATTGCTGACTTTGCATTTTGCAACCAGGCTTCAGCTTCTTCTTCGATGGCCTGACGGTCGGCATTCAGAATTTTCTCTGTGGTCTTTGCATTGGAATTGCAGGTAGCACAGCAGCCCACACCGGAGCCGCTGACGTCATGCTATTAATGAAAGTTCTCACTGTCGAGGTGTTTGGAAACATGTTGGGCTTGTTTGGTTTGATTGGTAGTCTCGCTCATGTTGTCGGCCTTGCCTGCTGAAGCTTGGTTCAATTGACAGTGGGCTTGTCGATGACTTCAAATGGACTAGAGTTTAGTCTGAGAGACTAGACTGCGTGTTTGGTGAAGCAACCAGGCTGCCAGGAGGAGTCTCATTTGCTGTGGTGTTCGGTAACATAAGTGTTTAGCGTTTTGGCCCTGACAGCCAACTTTATTTAAGAAATTCACCCTAATTACTGCTACCTTAGGCCCAGTTCGGATGCATGGTACAAACTGTGGGTTAGACCGGCTATAGCTTAGCGAGGTATGCTACGAGTTCCGCCTGTCGATACTCTGTCACTCTGACCTAGCTAGCTATTTCTTCAACGAACCCGTAACTTCTCCATGACCTTTTAACGTCCTCTTTGGCTTCATTGTCTCATCTGCTGGATTTGCAAACTCGAGTTCAAAAGCATCCGTCTCTTTATTACTTCAGCCAGGCACCGTAGTCTATCCACAGACGTTTTACTCTGGCCAAGGATCGTATACTGGTCTGCTGAACTCGCTGATTGCAAATGCATCTACATTAAACGCATCACCACTGGCACTTTCTGGAAACGTCTGGGCTGAGGTCTCTGCTGGTAGCAATAGCCGGGTTGTCCTCTGGAATTCCGTACCCGACGTCAGTCAACTGCCCCAGACTGTTTCTGGTTCGCGCTCATTTTTGAAATTACAGTCTAGTGCATGTTTGCCGCCTTGCTCTGGAAATGGTGCCTGCTCTGCCTCGGGTACCTGCACGTGCCCAACTGGATTCAACAGAACTTCGTGCGAGTCGTGCGCTCATGGATATTTTGGGCCGACATGCAAAGCTTGCCCTTCGAGCTGCACGACTTGCGACGAGGGGATAACCGGCACCGGCTGTTGTCTTGATCTGATCGTGACACATCTGCCGTCGAGTTGTAACTGCATAAATGTGGCGCCAATGGCCAATGCACTTGCCTTCTGGGCTGGATGTCCGCATCGAATGGTACCCAGTGTGCTATATGCGCGTCGGGCTTCTTCCTCAACTCTAACGGGAGCTGTGAAAGTGAGTATATTGCTAGTTCCAAAGCACATCTTTGACCTCGCTGCAGTTTGTGCACTTGGTTGCGCTGAATGTGCAAATGGATCTGGCGACTGCATAACGTAAAAGTCTGGTTTTACGCAAGACGCCAACGACCGTACGCTCTGTAATGCAGTTCAACAACAGACCTCCGGCGGGACTGTGCCCTCCAGGTAGTTATAGTGCCAGGTCTTCATGCCAACCCTGTTCTCCCGAATGTCAGACGTGCACAGGCTCCACGTCGAACGGTTGTGTTGTCTGCGCTTCCGGTACATATTCTTCCAACGGTTCTTGCGTGCAAACCAACAGCGGGGGTGTTTGCCAGGGTTCATCTCTTATTGCCAATAATAACAAGCACGAGTGTGACAGTGGGCGCTGACTTGATTGTTCCTGGATGTCGCTGAACTGACCTTGAAATTCGTAGGCTGTGGGCCAAAGTACACTTCTTGCCAATTCCGAATTTCAACGTCGACGATCAACCAGGCTCAGTGCACTGGTTGCTTGCCCGGTTATGTCCTTTACCAGGGGGCTTGTGTGCCAAGTTGTACTTCGGGTGCCTTCCCATCCCCCACCGCAAACAATTTGACTTGTACCAGTGAGTAATGTGCGAATGTATCCCTTGGGCATGTGCGCTTACTCTTGATACAGGCTGCTCTTCATCGTGTGGTACTTGTTCGGGAAGCACTAGCTACTGCTTTATGTGCAATAATAGTCTCCTAGCCTCTAACGGTGCCTGCGTCAGCTCCTGTCCATCGAACACATTCAGTTCATCTGGTACCTGTGTCACCTGTCACCCTGGTTGTGCCACATGTTCCGGGTAGTTCCTTTAGTCAGTGCACGAGTTGCAATGGGAACCTGCCTGTCCTCACGAATGGTCGCTGCCTAGCTGCCTGTAGCCAAAACCAGTATTTCGACGCGACCTTGTCCACATGTCAATCACGTGATGGTCAGGCTGAGTGCTATACGTTTGACTTGGACGCGATGTAATGCCGCGCAAGGATGCAGGTGGGGGTCCAATATCCGCTCAAGCACAACAGGACCTCGTTTCTGAAGGCATTGAGAGCTTTGAGTTACCAAAGGGCCTCGTCACGAGGATCGCGAAATCAGCGGTGGGCTCTGAAAATTCATCTCTTGACGGCGTGCTCACAGGTCTTGCAGATACCAGACAACGCTAAACTGCAAAAGGAGACGGTTCTTTCTCTTGTGAAAGGGTCGACCGTATTCATCAACTATCTGGGTGAGTGATCTTTCGGCATTATTTTCCTAAACGACCCAAGCGTTCGTTAGCCGCAACGTGAGGTCGAGACTTTTAAAAAATGGATTTTAACTGATGTCATCAGCGCACACGACGTAGCTCTCTCGAAGCAACACAAGAGTATTTCTGCTTCTGATGTGCCCAAAGCACTAGAAGTGATCGAGTTCAGGAACCTGGTTGACCCGCTGAAAAATGAGCTTCAGAGTAACTTGCGCTGATTCTTGATGTTGGACGTTTCTCAATTTCTGGATAGTCTACAGGGACAACACCAAAGGAGACAAGAATCGAAAGAGTCATGCCGATCGTAATAGCAATTCGAGCAAAGGGAAAGCAAAGGAGGGCGAAAGTATATCTTCAGCCTCACGGCCAAAAGGGAAGGCGAAGGCAACGTTGCCACCCCCATTCACTACTCAGCCTCGGCCAGTTGTCTCATCGTCGGTGTCACACACGACCGAAGATGTCAACATGAGTGTACCAACAGGAGAAAATGAGAACATAGTTGAATGTGAAGGTGGCGGGGACTATGACTCAGAAATGGCGGACAAAGTCGAAATGGCGGACAAAGTCGACGACGCGGCAGAATACGACGAAACTGAGGAAGAGAAACTGATGGACGTCGTACCCGACGAGGCCGAAGAATTGAGGAGGGATGCGGCAGGACTTGCCGACCCCGATCCAATCGAGGACCGAAGGTTGTCCGGAAACCTTTCTGGTTGCATTCAATACTCAAACATCTTCCAGGATATCTGTTGTCTATTTCTTTCCGAGCGAGCGTCGCTAGGCACGTTCTTTTTGCCTGAAATCTTCGACTCTTTGATTCAATTGGAGCAGTTTCTCAGTCAAATCAGCGCTAGCTGCATTTCGCATGGTGTAATGCAAGCACGAGATCGTGCCCGAAACGATACGGGTCGAGAACAGCCAGATGGCTGAGCTTGTAGTGATTTGTATCCTCCACTCTATAGGTGGGGATTGTCCCGATTGGTGTAAAGGTAAGTACTAGCCGAGCAATAAATGGGTTGCTGTCGGATCTTGCCTGTTATCGTCAATCATCGGAATGGATGACGAAAAACGGATTCAAAGAATGCGTACTCGTCGACCTCTATGTCAAGTGAAAAACGCTGCTCATGTACAAAAACTTGGATCCTCACGTTGAAGCACTGATCGAGCAGTAGCTGTCTGCCTTGGTGACCTGGTGGAGGGATGACGATAACTTCGTGAGATGACGAAGGCGCAGAGGGAATATCAGGATCCGACATGTTGGGCCAAATGGAGAGAGACGAAAAGGATCGAAAGGGCAGGGTTCTGGGAGTCGGACCGCGCGGTAGAAGAAAGAAAAAAAAGGAGACGGGTTGTCACATGGGACCCAATTGAAACTTGCAACCTCGAACTGGATAGAGAGCCAAATCGCTATCAATACCAGGACGATCTAAATACGATCGTCAGTTCGCGTCAAGTTGGCTGGCCGGACATGAGAAAAGTGATAAGGACAAGATGCGTTCAAATCCACATTATATTATTTATTGAAATTAATTTTTATGTGATTATATAATCATTAACATCCATTAGTAAAATTACCGCCAACATCCATCGCTAGGTACATTCTGCGTTTTCGTGAGAGCGCTTGTGAACTGGATGTTGGTACAGTCCTGGAGCGCTGCTCATGGTCCAGCCTTTGGCAGCTCTCATACGGACCTGTTTACAAGAGCGGGACGCAGCGATCATTGATGCCGAAAAGGTCTGGTGTCCCACCTTATCTATACAGATTCTGACGCATCTGTATCAAGGCCATCGAAACTCATCCATGCATCATCGCTTACATTGCAAAGAGCGTAGCGCTCGTTCGAAAGGGTGAAAAGGGCGATGGTTATCGCACCTCTGACATCGCATTCACACCTTTTCATTCATCTCACCCTGGCTTCAATTGACATCGATTACTTCTCTGGTGAGCTTCAACACAAGGCAAAAGGATAGCGTATAACCTGTACCACCAGATTTTACACAAGGACCCGTGAAGGCCCTGGAAAGCACCTTCTCCAAACGTTCAAACTACAATTGAGAACGGTGGCGGTGTCGTGGTACGTTCTCACCTCTCCGACTAACTGTCAGCGCTGGATTTGAATATTGATCCCGCACTGCGCTAGTGGGAGCAAACTTCACCATGACGAATTTGACGACCATGCACGAACAAAATATAGAACAGAACGTTCTGTATTCTACGAACATATACGTGAACCAGACGAAAATGTAACTTTTACGCCCCTCAAGATCACGACGCTGGTACCTGGTACGTCGACGTCGGATGCACTCTCCAACTACCAGTCATCGGGGGATGCGGAGAAAATCAAGCTGAGCTTGTCTGCCCTTGATCAGTCCGAACTGTGTTGGATTCGATGTCTCGTCGGTTAGTCTTCTCCGTTCTTTTGTCATTCGAGTTAGTCACCACCAGAGTGTGCAGGGATAACCCTGGAGCCAAAGTTCTGTCTCCGGTCAACGCATCTTGTCTGTCCCAGTCACCCAGTGGGACAAGTGCCAAGTTTGACATGGCGTTAGAATGGTGGATTCCAGTCGTTTCTTTGGCCTGGTTGGAAAACGTCGAGCAGATGGGAGTTATTCCACCCGTAGATGAGTACCCCATTGGTGGATCTTATGCAGGGGCAGCCGTCGACAGAGAGAACGCTCTCGGGTATGTTTGACACAGCCTGATTCAGGGGATTGGGTTTGGTGGTTAGGTGGAGCACGAGGTTGGGATTGGACCGCGGTTTTGGCTTTGACTTTTCCTTTTTCCTGTCTTTCTTGACCTGTTCCAACGCCGACCCAAGCACAAGCGCGGATCCTATCTTTGACATCTCCCTCGCCCATAAAACACCTCCCATCGAGTTCCATCCCCGACGCGTTCGTCCTCTCGTCGCCCGCAAGTCTCTCAAACACGGGCGCCATCAGGAAAGCGCTGCACGAAAGCCTGACGTCGCTCCTCGGACAGAGACACGTCATGGGAGGGAAGGTTGACGACCATACGAAAACATATCACCAACCTCCTGGGAGGAACAAAGGCAAAGGACATGCAGGTCATTCGGACATCGAAGTACAACTAGATTATCATGCTAATCTCGAGGAGACCCGTGAACCAACTGAGACACCAGAAAATGACCCAAGTACGTTCACTTCACTAATTTTTTATCCGCCCCAACCATGTCAAACAGGAAATCTTGATGATACGGTTCGACAACTTTGTGACCAGCTCGCCACATTCCAACAGGCTGCGAAACAGGAAAGGGACGACCTCAACGAAGTCATTGGTTCGCTGCGTGCCGATCTTCGTGCACGGGACGAAAGTTCAGGTGTGTTCATGGCTACCGTAACTCAAGCTTCACTGTCAGACAACAAAATCGCACATTTAGAACAAACCACCCAGGAACTTTGCATTCAACTCGCTGATGCCCATCGCGAAGCAGATAGCCTCAGGGAGGCCAACCGAGTACACGAACAGATTCATCATTGCGAATCTCTGTATGCCCAAGGTCACACACCCGAGGCTGCAGACTCCTTTCTCAGGATGGTCGAATCCGCGAGCGAAAGCGTGAGGGAAAACAAGTGGAATGTTGGTTGGCTTTCCGGTGAGCCGCGGTGTCAAGCATTAGGATGCATAGCTAATCGCTGCCATCAGAGTTTTCGGCTCGGTGCGCAAAAACATTGGAAAGGATGGGCGACGAGGCGTCAAACGATGAAAAACTAGACGACGCAGCTGCAGCTTACTCTACTGCATTGTCGCTCGATCCCTTGACCTCGGATACTTTACTAATCAAGTGGGCGAGGGGGATCTTGATTGATGGCTCGGGGTGTGACGCGTTGAATGCCGCTGTCAATGTACGCTTTTCGTCGTCATTAGAGTATGGATGTTAATCCCGGTTTAGCTCAAGGTTCCGGGGGATGCTGCTCTCCGTGTCATTTGCAACATTCTTGAAGGGGACGGTCGCCTGCATGAGGCTGTTCAGTGCTTTCAACAAATGAAAAACGACTTGGGATCACCAAAGCACACGGGTAGCCACTACGAGCAGTGGGAAATCGGTGAGGGGTTCGAATGGTAACGTATCCTAGTATCGATTGAAAGCTCTGCCTCAGATTTTCGACGGCGATGTGCGGAACAGCTGGAGAGGCTGGGTGACATTGCGAAGGACTCGCAGAGGCATGACGATGCTATTGGATACTACTCAGACGCCCTGTCACTCGATCCAACGAATTCCAAGGAGATCCTAAAGTCTGCATGGAAGTACAAGATGCGCGTTTGCTAGTTGGGTGGTTCCAGTCTGAGAGATGATTGGGTGGCAAGACGACAACTTTATTGTTCGAGCGTAGCACAAAAGTCATTCATCCACTGTCAAGAGAACTGAAGGTGATAGTACAAATACAAATATTTGGGTGAGCAGGTGATTGTGCGGTAGTTCAATGCAGACGCAACAACCTCTAATCCAACGAGGGAGAGATGTCCAAATTGGGTGAGTTATCTGCGACATGCAGACATTAGGGACTATCAAGAAGGCTCGGGCAAAGCACGTCAAACATACCTAGTGCGAGGTATTGTGTGTCGAGTAGGTATATACCACTTGGGTTGCTCCTCCGTGCCAAGGACCGACTTCCATTGATCAAGCCGACTGGCTACAAGGGGAATCTTTTTCGGGTTCCAATTGTTTGCGATCGAAAGGCAATGGCTGTATCTAAACTTGGTGTCGGATGGGTCATGGAGGAAGTGTCGTTGCAGTCCGGGCAAGCGGAACAGGAGGAACTGGAATACGGCACTTTCAAGTGTATCCCCGCTCATCCCTGGCTTCTCGAGATTGTGGTCCCTCCCAAATTCCCAAACCCATTCGTGCGTTACTTTGTAGCCATATACGAGAAAAGGATGAGTGGCAACAGGTGCTGCAGGTCTGGACTCAGTAGACACGGGGTGTTGTGTTGCAGCGGACCTAGAGATCTAGAGGTGTCAGCTGAATACTGACGAACATCGTATCGAGACATACATGTGTGTGATGGGAATAATGAATGGAGATGCTGCTAGGCTGAGATTGAATACTTGTACACTGGAGTTGAACAATGGGATTACGTCACTACATGGATTTGTCAATGATTCCATGGTCACTAACCTGAGCGCGTCACCACCGCAAATGGTCGTGTTATTGCTCTTCAAATGGAGTTACTCGAAGTGCCGGCGTTAGCCGGCGCAAACCTTGCTTGTCACTATTAAGCAAGGTGACATAAGGAGATTGGAACACTTGTACTGGAGACAACTTGAATGGGATTACGTCGCTAGTATGTGCATGCGCCGCATCAACGACTCCATGTCCGTCCAACTGCAGGTCACTAGCGATGTCACCACCCGCAAACAATTGTGTTATTGTTCTTCCAATGGAGTTAAGGTGATACTTCCACAACCGTTTGGTCGCAAATACTATAATAGGCCAGACTCATCTACTAATTGGCATAGTACTATCGAACCAGCCTGAGGTCTTTGCCATGTCCAATCAAACAACCTTTCGTCTTCCAGGTCACGAAATCAACCCATGTGCTGAGCGCAAGTGCCTCCTCTCACTGCTTGCTGCCTACAGCAGGCAGTGGAATCCTCGTAACTTAGAGGCGCCGTGGTACGAAGCTTGGACCCAGATCTTCGCAGATCTCATTGCTAGACATGCTTCACTGTCTGTTGCCCCCCAGACGTATCTATGGTACGACCTGGATTACCGGGGACACCAGCTGCATACTACACCTGGTCCTCGTTACCTCTTGTGTACAGAGGATGAGCAGTTCGATGCGCTAGTAGATGATGTCGGAAACACGACATTAGACTCAGTCAAGACAATCTCGGTTCCATCCCACCGCAATCGCTGCCGAATTCCTGACATTGCGATTACTCGCAAGGTCTCATTCTCTCGACCACAACACACCAGCCAGCTCTTGCATCTAATGCGACAGGTCACGTACCTTGGTCTCCCTTTGCTTGCTGAACTCAAAACATCCGGTAGTCGCTGCAACAGCATTCGAACAAGTCTGTTCAATGCTGCAATACCCATGTCGCTTGCACGCGAACAAGTCACAAAGCAAGCGGTCCATCTCTTCCAGATGTACCCTCATCAGAACTCTGTCATACTTATTGCGATCTCTGGTTTTTGGTGGTCGTACACTGTCTTTCCCCGTGAGCAAGCAGATGGCATAGTTCCTATTGAAAGGGAGGAAGGGGAGGAGGAGGAGGACTTCGGTGTCGATGAAGATCCAGATCCCATGTCGCTGGATCAAGATGGCATTCACGCTAACTTGGCGCAAGTTCAATCAAATTTGGATGAAGAATCTGCCCAACTCGTGCAAGAACAGCTATATGGCTTCGGCCTCGATGCTCTTGAGGATCTATCTCCGGAGGAAGCACAGTTCCATACTATTTTACCTGAAAACCAAATGCAACTTTGTGAAGGCATTTGGTCTGACTACCTACTCTACGGCACTGCGCCGTCAAACCAGGTTCTTAGCTTGATACTTGATAGATTACATTCTGTTGTGCATGTCCACTATGACGGGAGGATGGGATAATTACGAGCTTCTATCATAGGTACCACTCAGTGGGTTTGCTTCACGACCTGGCAAATGTATACTTGTTCTCGTTTCCTTTTATTAATGACTCGGATTGAATCAAGCAAATAATTCCACGACATCAGGAAATTAGCATGTTGCTTATTCAAGCTTATTTATACTTTTTTCGCTCTTATTTGTAAATTTAATTCATCACACCGCCAAGCAGAATAAGGACACAACAAGGCTGCCCCACTGCGAACATATGCTTGCCATTCCTCGGGAGTCATGTTCTTCGTCGTAAGTGCAGGAGAACAAGCAGGAGCGGGAGGTGCTGGTGCTGGTTGACGGGCACTGCTAGTGGGTGGTGGCGGCGGCGGCGGAGTGCGTGCAGTGATGGTCAGCCCATGATCATCGTCGTGGGCACGAACTCTCTCCCCGTCTCTATCACGCGGAAGTACGGTCGTTCCGCTTCCTCTTGGTATCGCGATCCCGGAGAATACCTCCCACTATTGTCATCACCGAGTCATCTGAATCGTTCATTCCTCCGATCCCAATCCCAATCCCGCGCCCACTCCCACTTTTCCCGCTCCCTCCTTCCTTCTCTCTCTTCCACTTTCTTCTCGAGTACCGGCACTTCCTCGTGCATCAATCTCACCAGTTCTCTCTCGAGGCGCCTCCTCTCCTCGTCTATTGCTACCGTCCTCGGACTCTTTGAAATGTATTCGAGATCCTGCTGTAATCGGGTAACCCTATATCGCAAATCCTCCATTTCCCTGTCCAGTGTGTCGGATGACCGCCCGTCCGCCAGCGTATCGTCGAGCATTTTCTGCGTGGGTCGTACTGTTTCTTCTTGGCCTTGCTCAATGCCCATGGAATTTTTGGCGCCGTTCCCCTTCCGTGAGCTTGATTGTGCTCCTAGAAGCTCTGCTGCAACGACAGACCGCCAAGCGGCGGCGGCGCGAGGTGCGGTGCTCCTCCAGATGTACAAGGAGTAGTGAGATTAGCAGGCATAAAAGAGCTGGACAGAATTTGCAGTCGAGGGTCGACGAAGCCGGTGGCCTGAGGCACCAACGAAGCGGGAGCACGACCTCCAAAGCTGGTAGGCTGCGCGACCAAGCTTGGGCCGCCGAAGGAAGACGCCAAGGGTACACCCAGACGATTCTGGTTCACGTTCGAAAAACCCGGTTGCTGGTGAGGCACAGGAGGGGGAGGGGGAGGTGGAGGTGCATTCTGCTGATAGGAAGTGAGGAGCGGTGG
>JBBPOF010000324.1:0-28347 GCA_038091315.1 Porphyrellus cyaneotinctus | reverse complement strand
GCCCTCCAGTCGGAGCACTCCCCCAATGCAGAACGCTTACATTCCCCACTGAGCCGTGTGAACCCAAAAGCACGTGCCAAGTGTGGGCCACTTCGCGGTGCGCTGAGCGGGAAGCGGGGGTCGGCGCGATGTGGGTCGAGAAGTACCTTCCTTTGGATGTCTGATCTATTTTGGCGCAGCAAGCATTTGTTCCATGAATACCGTCTCGCTAACCAAAGTCTTTACAGGTCCTGGTGGGTCAGATGGAATATCTGGTTGCACGATCTGTACATAGTCTTGAACGATAATACATCTTTTTTTTTCTCCATTACTGTGATTCGACTGCGCAGGAACTGCGAACGGTTTCGCTTCTAGTCGTCAGTTCAGTGGTGGCCAATAATTTTCAGAGTGTTTTCAGGACAACTTCAAGGCGTTGGTCGCTACTACGTATAAATGCGACATGCGTTGATCAGTACGTCCAGTCTGAAGCAACTCATGGTGAACTTTTCCTCAAACAGGACGACGATGTTGCAATCAAAGTCGGACAATCAATGAACGCGTTTGGAGCACCATGCCGCTGAGAAACGACGTCCTGTCCTGGGTTCTGGTGCGTAGATTGACAACGAGGCTTACAGAGCAGACTATCCGCCGACACAGGCAGGACACCAACACGTCGTGAGTATACAGAGCTCTCGAACGCACAATCTACAAGCTCAGCGCTTCCAACAGGACGGTACAGCAACACGAGGGCGTGTTATCCATAAGTTCATCCGTCATCCACGACAACGGTCCCAGTAATCTGTCAAGTCAGACGGCGCCGGAGCCAAGACGGCCAGTCCAACCGACAAGTCCCTCAGGGAGTGCGGGTCGAGCGACATTGACTTTGATCTCATCCACAGCCTCCCTCTCCCCTGGGACGACATACGCGTCGAGAGAGCTCAGAAGCCATTGAAAAGGCCCAGAAAGGGGGTAAGCCTAAGATACGCAGTCTTGGCATACGACCCGATGAGGAGCTGCTGGGCAAGGGTTTACCCGACCCCGCCTTGAATCAAGTGCGTTCCGATCTGAGACGGGGCTCGTATGCCATCCACCTCACCTTTGACACATGCAAGTCGATCTCTCCCCGTTGATAACGCAGACGGACATTATCGAGTTCTGCACGCGACGCGGTGTTCATTGGAGGCAATGCACCGGCGCCGCGAGTAGAGGCCATGCGTTTCAACCATCCCCCCCCGCGATAACGAGACCTGTTAAAAAGTCGAACGATAAAGAGCCAGCCCAGATTTCGTTTAGATGTCCGCTGCAAAAGGTATGTTGACAGATCCGTCGGAGTACCGTTGCATCCGTCGTAATATTCACCGTTGATGCGGCAGGGATTTTACTCATCCCCCTACCCAAATCACCACACAAGACACGGATCACATCAAACACGCAGATAATATATGATTGCGAGTTGTAGAAGGAGGGGGTCAAATATTTGGATTCGCTAGATGAAGGTTGAGGTGAAAGTCACCAGTGCGCAGTTTCCGTGACCACTCTCCGTTGACCCTAACAATAACACCCCTGGTGGCCGGACAGACTGCCCCCGATGTTTCGGGACGGCGCTCATGGTCTAGACAACGTGTTCCGTAGTCCGCTAACGAACCTAACTTTGCATATGAATTGAGTTTTGAGCCCCCCGAGTCCGAATCACAGACGCTGTAGGGATATATTTGTGACGTTGTCGCGCAAGGAGTGCGAGGGTTTCGGCAAGGGGCGAACGGCCAAGTAACGGAAAAGGAAATGTCGATACGGCCGTTCGTTCGAGTTATTCCTGGTTGAGATATTTTTGTCCTAGCCCTGAGTTTGTTAATCAGTGACTAGCAACTATTGCTCGGGGTATCAAGTAAACCCTGCACTTGTGTATGCATACGTATTTATACATGTGCTTGGTTGGCTTCAGCTGCTGCGGAAGTGTCCACTTTTGAAGTCGAGAGGCAGTGACAAGGTCCATATCCCTCCAGGTGACCTGCAGGGCCTGTCATAATGACGGAACAACGAAAAGGCTGTACATTCGGTGGCGTCGAATGTTCCGATTTCTAGTTGTGTAGGCGAGGATCATGGACGATGATTGGGTAGTTCTGCCCGGCTACGGCAAGCAGCACCTATCCGACATAAACCTCGGGGGTCCCCATTGACCAGAAAAATGAGCGGAGCGCGTTAGAAAGCCTGAGTGTCTCAGGGGAGCGTGTCACGTCATGTAGCATGACCAACCACCCAGTTGTCCAGGCGCGCCGCGCGATCCGTTGCGGTCGTGTGAAAGCCAAGTGAACAATATTCTGGACAGAGTCATACCGCTGCATACTAAAAGAAAAAAGAAAGACATGCGATTCAAGGACCCTTGTTTCTGTATCTGTGAAGCCGCGCTGACTGGACATTGCAGGTTTAAACCAGCGACGTTTCACGGAAGCATGGTGTTGTAGTCCACAATGTCAAGTTTTCACCAACGGGGTTCTTGCCAAGAGCGGGCAACACGCCATATTACACGCGTCAAGGAAGTTGTCCTCTTCATCCACTTAGCCACGGCGAAGCATCTCCATCATGATGTTCTGTGACAGGGTTGTGTATTGTGCAATCTAGATCCCTAACGATCGTGCTGAGCGTCCAGTTTTGTTTATATACTTCGTGAACCAGCTTGGCCACCTCCAACAGCGCTTGCGATAGGCTGTGCTGTGTGAACCCGATCCGTATATCTAAGAAGAACGGACAACTGAATTGTCAGGGATGCCGTCTGCGGAAAAGGGGCTCCGTAAACATGCCTACTTCAGTCCTCTCGAACTCCAGCTTCCATCATGGAATGCACCTTGTTTCTATAGAACGCCACTCGTCTCTATCATATCTCGTGTTGACGGGGACGTCATTTATGTTACAACGGTCCTTGCTGGCCCAGTCCCCCGTGATGGCGTTTGGCCCTATACCGCAGGCAGCAAGTCTTTCAGCATCCGAGATCGGAGTCCCACGCATTGCCGACATCGACTTGCAAGTGGACAATAATCTAGGAATCCTTGGGGGTAGTATGATGTAAATGTCAGTACGACTCACGTTGAAGGGCTCATAAGATAGGGACGACGAGAGCGGTCGTTATCTTTATTCGGCACCAATAGTGCCAACAAAGACGCCCATTCCGAAGTGCACGTTGAATCTATATATCAGGTGAACACTCAAAATTTTGTAGATCAGGTTCCGGCACACTCGTGCCCACTTACTAAGGGTTGTGCATTGATAAAACGCGAACCAAACTCAGCTATGCAATTCCTGGATCGGCTACAGCGATCGCTCCACAGACGTACCTCACATCCGAATAACACTCCACACAATCTGGTGGCTCGGATTCGGAAATTTTAAATCGGCTTCTTGCGCGTCAGTGGCGAAGGGGACGCGCTGAATCGGTCACACTGACTACACGACATATGCCACCACTTATGGCATAATTTATGAACTGGACCATGAATTTCAACACGAGATTGTGGAGAATTGAATAGACGTACATTCGACGTCGCCGCTCGTACGCCATGTAGTGTTAGAGACGTGATTAGCCTCGAAACCGTGAGCAGGGCGCAAGATGCTGACGGCGCTGGAGTGGTTGCGTTACGTCTCGTCGGTCACCTGACTACGTTTCCAATGGAAACACGAGAGAAAGGATTTATTCCCCGGTGCCTGTGTGGCGAACATGAATGATGGACAGACCCAGCCTGTCCGCGGCATATCACAGTAATGTATAGCTTGCGCGGATATGAACTTGATGCGTTGTGCGGCGTCACCGCCCAAAACCGAATGGATTTTCTGTGGGAGGCACTAGAGACTTTGTTTGTTTGATGCGGCGGTCTGTCGAGTGCTATGCGTAGGACAACTAACGGACGCCGTTCAGGGATTGGATACAGACATGTCATACTGTTGTGGGCCCTGCCACGTTGAACTCACACGAAGGCCCGGAGACTTTTCCCATTTCGGTCCCCGACGGCTGTCACGTAGTAGTGAGTATGTTTCTGCTCTCTATGGTTTTGGACAGTAACCGCCACTGGTCCAAGGACTTCGCGAACGTAGTACGTCCCTTGTCTCGGATATACTCCACGTTGACCGCGTTTCAGGGACTGCATGTCCACTTTCTCGTAATGATTCGGTCATTCAAACGGCCCTCTTCAATTGACGGGGAAGGCTGAGAAGCCACGGCGATCAACGTTACATGTAGATTATCATCAAACCCATATTCGCTCCGACTCACGCATGTTCCAGGCCAACTTAAATAAATCATCCCCGCTGCCACTCCATCGTCCCTATCCTCCCTCCAAATATCTTCCCCTTCAATCACCGGGCACAAGATGACGCGCTCCCCCCTTTCCCTCGAGGGCCTCGCCCAACATTACCCTTCCGTGCTCGACGACATTGCCTTCTATCTCGCAGTTGACCCGTTCCTAGGGCCGCCTGTCAATCTCTTTTCGCTTTTGCTCACGTGTCATACGATACACAACCACTTGTCCATCGCCAACAACAGCGCGCTGTACGCTCGCATCTTCCGCCACAAGTTCGATTGCGAAGCCATCGACCGTCGACTATCCACTAGGTGGACATCCCCTCCTTACTTAGCTTGTGAGCTCCGTAGCCGCTGCATCGCGTTAACGCACATCAAGCATGGGAACCCCTCTCGCTCTGACCGAGAAGCCCTTTGGAAGGCGTATCTGATGCTTCTTGAGGATGATGGTCGCAATGCAAGGCACCTCTTTGAATGGGCAAATCTACCTGACTGGGTTACCGCTGCAGTATGCCTCAGGAGTTTCCCTTCATCGACGAATACTGTTCACTCCACTCCGCATCTATCAGATCCAGAGGGTATATCTTTGGCCGTGTGGCTTCTTTGGATGACGAGCAGCAAAGGTACGCTTTCTCCGCAGTCGACTCTCGTTTCTTCTCATTGGTACACAGAGTGTGTGTTGGCTGAACCCGCGAGAGTACATACTGCACTTACGAATGCAATGCTCCCCTTTATAGTTCGTGGTTACCAGGTGGGGTATACTGTCGTTCGCTTACATTCGTGCGCTGAAATCCTGAGTCCAGTATCCTTCGGTTTTTGCTCCCGATACCTATTTCTATCTTCCTTTATGTGAAGAGCACGACGAATTTGCTGGCCACTCTGGCCCCCTTCCGCTCGTTACTCACATTCATTACCTCGGCCACAAACTCAAGCTCGCAGTACCTCCGCTTACGCACGCCGCTCTGTTAAACTTCGTCGTGCGGCAAGAAGCCTGGCAAGATACCGTTCAACTTCCGTTACACATCGCTTCTCTCCCAGCCTCACGCGAAGAGGCCATTGCTCGGGACCTCGGATCCCCTGCACTCACGCAAGAGGATGTCATAGAGTTTCATTTCCATACTCGTACCCGTTTCTTCCAGCGTAATCAAGGTGTCACCAGTGAACGGCTCGACAAGGACTGGTTTCGCCTGGTGTCGTGCCATACGCCATCGGCCGTAGAGCGGCCCCTGAAAGGTATTGTTTACTCACTTGGCACGCTGGTCGGTACTTGGACTGGCCGCATTTACGTGGGTTCACCGCATGTTTCAACCCCCACATTGAGCTCATGCGACCGTTCGTATAGGTTCCCGATATGGTCGCGCACCTCAACGCAGTCATGGATCGGCGTAGGCCTGCGGCTAGTGTGCCATTACATCAGGAGAGGATATCCTGCTCCTTTGAGGAACACCACTGTTTATCCTTCAGCGAGCCCCTTATTGCACCGTCACGCCGTGATGGCTTCGGGGAAGATATTTTTAGTGCGTGGTTCCCTCGAGATTTGAAGTTTACCCGCCGCGCGGTAAGGAAGGCTTACGCACACTCTCGTTCACTCATAAAATTCATTTCCGTGTGACTCACAGGACGGCCTGGAAATTTTCGATCCGAGTACAGACAAGAACACATGGTACGAAACGTATCGCCCGGATCAAAGCTCTCGTTACTCTACCAAAGCCAGCGAGCTGCTGTCCAAGACAGTAGACCGTGAGTGGCGCCGTCAAGACGCCACAGAATCTACGATGCAGCAAGATACGGACGAAGTCGACGAATACGAGGACTTTGTCGAGGAAATACCCAGTGGTGTACAGGACATTATCATCACCGGCGAGGTGGGTTTCTTGCACCCCCTTCCCCTCCTGTCCGCTCATCGTCCCTGCGGTTGCAGACGTGTGAACGACAAGGGGAAGCTTGGGGTTACTTCTCATATATTGGGCGAGTTCGTCCTTGGGACGGTCTGGTTGTCTTCCTTCGAATTCCGGTACGTAACGCGTTTACCCCAATTTTCGTTCGAAACCCACATCACGGATCAGATGAACAATCAGCATCATGATACTGGTCGCTGGATATTTAAAGGTTACGTTCATGAACGCAGCCTTGTTGGCCGTTGGCGTGACACCGCAACAGATGAGCATGCCGTTGGTTTCGAGGGTGGCTTCGTTCTCTGCCAAGACGATGAAGTAAACACGGGTCCCGTGTTTGCATGACACAGGCTTTGCTGTATTTTGGATAATTGCCGCTGTGCGTTAATGACAAGTCTTCGACATGCTAATACAAGTGTTATGGTTCGGAACCTCCGTTGCCCCATTTTGTCTAGATGGCAAACATAAAGTTTCGGCGGTTCTCTTGCGGAGTAACAAAGCGCTTAGGGATCAGGAAGTCTGAGGACATCCCGAGCCTCGGTTAGCCGGGTCAGAGCCGGGCATTTCATGTTGGGGTGCAGTTGCCTGAAATAAGGTGCGCTGATCATGATCGTGTGGATTCGGTCAACATTGCGCCCGTAAGCGCGCCGAGTCAGAGCGTCGGTACTCCAACCATTCAATTACATTGATTCAACCGACTATTACCAAGTTCTTCATTCGATGCCTGGGTCTGCCAAAAGTGAGCTAACCATTGCCAGTTCGCCTCTCAATGAATGCCCTGATGTTTGTGTGGCCCTCGAGGGTTCCGAAGAAGGCTCGCTTCATGGAGTTCTCCCACAGGACGACCCCTATCTGCTTGGCGTATGACAGGACGTATTCATAATCGGCTTGTGAAGCGAAGTCCTTGTAGAGAAAACCTGCCCATTCAATTCATCCACATCAGCATATGTGTACGCGCGTGTGCATAGTGCGAACGAAGAACGGACCTTCCGCAGACTTTAGACGGTTTCTTTCTAGTTCCCACAGCCGAATTTGGTCTTGTACAGTCACGGGGAGGAGTGGATTCTGTGCATCACGTACGTGAGTGAGATGTTTGCTATAGCAACGCAGTTAGTGGGCCCCATCTTACATTCTTCCGCATTTGTGGGTGAGCGTGGGTCGTTAGATAACTGATGATCTAGAACGCCGCAGTCGGTGAATATGTCGATACCGTGGAATGAATTGTTGATTTATACCTGGTCTGCGGAGATACCGTTACTCAATGCTTTCCGCACGCTTTCACGCGTGAGCATGCCAACCACCAAGTTTGGGAAACGGTACTTCAGTGTGATAAATAGGTTTAAAACAGCAATTTCGAGGGGGTTGTCTAAGGACCAACACATAAGCGCGAATGAAGGAGTCCACTATGACCATTTTACCAGTATACGCATATATTCTGTAGTTCGTCTCTAAGACGATAAATCCCTGCTGTCCTGCTCCCGTGGTCAGCGCGACGGATGTCCCAGAGCTTGCCCGGGTAGTTCCCGATGTACTCGAAGTAGGTAATGGAGGCGAAAGCGAGGTTAGCGTGGTGGCCAAACGGGTAGGACTGAAGCGTTTAGATGATGCCTGCCGCAGGGTCGGAAAACTATTTTAAAAAGAGAAGTAAAAAGATGTTGAACCTTTCTTTGCCAGACGAGACCGTAATCTCGGAGGTCTTCAAGCATCGCTTTTTGCGTTTCACTCAGTGGGTCCGTAGAATATTCCTAGTTGTCAGGATGGTGTCCACTGATGTCAGCGGCGCCAACAACTAGAAATGATACAACTCACGCGTCCTAGCTCCATTGTCGAAAGCATGAAGAGAAAGCTGAGTACTTCCACCAAGTCCATTTGTCTTTCCTAGAGTGACGTACGCTGATCAGAAGAGGAGAGGTTTGCATGCGGTTGATTATACCTCTGCCATGTGTAGATATTGAAGTAAAAGGTTCCATAATTGATCGTGTGGCGAGTGCAGAAGAAACTGGAATCCTGAAGAGGTGATCTGAAGGGGAGAACCACTAGAAATATTGACGTTCTACAGCTGCCATACAATCCAGTTAAAGGCTCACTGCATGCTCTTCATCAATTCGCTACGCTGGAGCAGATATAAAACGCCTTGTGAGGGTTTCGTTGGGAGTTGACCTTGGCCAGATGACACCATATAGTGAAGAATGGTCTGAACAAGTGACATAGAGTGAGTACGTGATGGAATCTAGGCCTGAATACTTACTTCCCACCTCTCCAAGGCATAAGCATCGAGTGTGTCAATAGCAGTTGGTAGCCTCTTGTCGTCCTTTTCCGCTGGTACACCAAAACTACATGTGGTTCCCCTAGACACTGATCTTCAGATATCACGTTGATAGGGTTTAACGCGCTCACCCTCCCGTAATGGCCTGCCTCAGGCTTGATTTAAACGTTGGATTGAGGGCGAGTTTTGCTGGAGAATTTTGAATGATATGCAAACCAACCATCTCAGACAGAGCATCATCGTATAGTCTGAGTGGGATGAACGCGAAATAGGACTACATCATCACCCGAAAACAAGGATGCACTGACTTTCGTCCATCTGGGACAACCCAAGCAGTCATTGTGTTCGCCGGAATTGGGCCTTCTAGCCATAACAAATTTATGATGAGTTGGCGTTCTAAAGGTCCAAGTAGACTTGCGACACTTCAATGCTTCGGGGTACAACTAGCGGGACAACAGGACCCACCGAAATATCGACAGACATGACGATGGGCGTTGGTACAAGCGAGTCAACGTGTTTTGGGATTGTGAACGTAAGAAGGGCAACAGAGCGTGAGGAACATTTGCGGGACTAGGGACAGAAGATGGCTGTTGCTGGACAGACGGCATTCAGGACGAGATTCGTGTCACTCGCAACTAGGAGCGTCCTTAGGGTTAGGGTTATCAATTAGTTTGCCCACGCTTTGTCTGATGATCCTTTTCTTCAAGATCTGACCAGGAGAATCACAAAAGTCGATAATCAATATTGTGCAGCAGGAAGCTTTGGCAATGTATATCACTGCCAGTACTACAGTACATGTGGAGTGAAGGTCCTGCAGGAGGTCTCACTTGCATAGGTCTATGATGTTCTTACTGTAGGCATCTGTATAGAGGCAACCAGGTGGTGGTGCATTATGGCATACCCCTGACTCTGAGTTAGCAATCTGACCACCTATTATGTGTTACATTGCTAATATTAGCAACTGTGTGGAGTTTCTGGCATTATGGCTGGTGTTTGTTAACTGTCATATCCCATGTTTTGAGTTCAACCCTATGTAGAAGTGCACTACATGGTGTAAGTATAACATACAAATATGAGTAGATGGGATCTCACCTCAGTACTGGATGGAGTCCAAGACTGAGATGCAGATCCATGTTAGAATGGAATATATCTATTGTGATTATGTAATACAGATGCAACCATCTGTTTGCAATGAGTCTATATGAAATAAAACAACACTCCCCCTCAAACAAGAGGGTGCAGTCCAAGTTCCTGTGTGAAATGTTTGGCTTTAATGCTCAGCAAAGCTTTTGTAAGTGTATCCATGACCATGTTGCCTGTAGGACAATAAATGAAATGAATAGAACCTTCTTCAACAGAGAAACAAATAAAATGATATCAAATATCGATATGCTTTGTGCATGCATGATAACTACCATCTTTCATCAATGCAATGGCAGACTGATTGTCACCATAGAGGATAGTAGGGTGTGCAAGTGGTCAGAATACTTCTCCACTCTGCCAACCACTATGTTGACTCCTGACACATTCCACTCATCTGCACCTCTGGCACACTCCTGCACCTCCAGTCTTCAATCCACCCTTTCCATCTCCCCTGATTATGACTCCCACTTTATGACTCCCATTTACTCATTCTCAGTGACAACCTCATCACTAATCAGTTAACCTGTGTCTCGCTTGAAAGCACAGCTCTGGGCATTTGTATATCTGTCACAGCTCCAGACATTCATGCATCTGTCACAGCTCCAGACCATGTGTACCTCTGTCTCAGCTCTGGCATACTTACCCCCATCCCCCATTAACTTAGTCACTTGGACCTGTCACCTCCATATATAATCTCGTAGAGTATAGTGTCATACTCTAGTTCGAATATCAACTTGAATACCCCACAAACCTCTGACCTCCTTAATGGATTGACTCCCATCTCCTCCATCATTACCTTTGGCTCCTCCATCGTTAACTCTATCCCTCGTCAAATACAAGGACACAGTTCACACAAGGGCACAGTGCTCCAACCTGAGTCACTGAAGCTGCAGTCCCTAATCCCTCCAGTCAAGTCTGCTGTGACCTCTGCTTATGTCCATAGGACGTTTGTCTCCAGACATTTCCATCCATCCTTGTCCTCTGTCTTGTCCACCACTGAACTTTGTCATCCACCTCTGGACATCCTCATCCATCTCCAGACATCACCATCCACTTCTGGACTTCATCATTCACTCTTGAACTTTGTCGTCCACCCTCAGACCTTGCTTCTGTTACCAGACTTGGTCAACCCCTAAGCGGACTTGCACTCTGATGCCAAAACAGAGCATAGGACCTCCATTGTAATCATGGTTCTAACAGTATATTCGAACTCACACTTGTGCGAATCCAGACACTTATCTGCTTTCACCCACAGTTCTTGTCTTTTAGTTCTCATATGCAGTCATCCGTTCCTAGATCGTTCCTGAGCCTCCGACCCTGATGCTTCTGCATCTATATCCATACTCAAGGACACTCATGTCCTCCAGACTAACTCTCCACCTCCACTTGATCTCCAACTGCTCCGTACTTCATGAGTTCTCAGGCCATCATTATGTTTTCATGTGATGATCACCACTTTGCACATGCTCAAACCTGAGCATCCAATCATTACCTCCGCTTCGCACATGCTCAATCCTGAGCATCCAATCATTTACCTCTTGATCCTCCGGAATGCACCCCTAGCGTCTTGATGACGCAGCCACTCCTTCTCCGAGTGTCCGACTCACTCTGACGATTTCAACAACTTCTGGCCCTGATAGGGCTAGAAAGTTGCTGCGCTATACTGGCATTTTTGCTTCTGTGCTATCCACTTGGGACGGAAGATCATTTGCGTCATCTCTGCACAAGGCATTAGCTATGAGTGCCCTTGGACCCTTCAATCCTCAGATTTGACCTCGCATGCCATCCTATCTCCAGAACAGCAGAACTTGATCTCTGACCTCCGTTGGGAGATCACAATGCCATTGTCGCCTCTTGGTCTTTGCGCCAGTGTTGATGGTTACCTTTGGACTGCAGAAACCTAGGAGGGGTTTCCCACTAAATCCTTCTGGTTTGCCAGCACATCACTTACCTCCATTGATCGCTACCAACATCTGTAACCCCATCGACATTTTTGGCATCTGTTCCCACTCCCGCTGTCTTTCCGCTCCAGAACTAGATCTCTGACATTCGTCGGATGATCCTTGCACTGATCTGTCAAAACAACCATTTGGTCCATTTTCCAATGATTATAGCATTTGCAATGCGACATATGATAGGAATCAGTTCACTGTTCCTGTTGTCACATATGGGCTCTCTACACTACAGAGCTCATTATTCCCACATCTGTCACCTACTGCATTCACTACCTCCGACCTCCGGTGCTATCGTTCCACCTCTGAAACCTCCTGGCCTATCCGACACCTCTCCAGGTCTGCGACCTGTTGTCAGTCATGAGTCATGTCAATGGGGTCTATTACAGGCTTTGTATTGACTGTCTCTGCTATTGGCTGACACCCCCTGCATCTTCCAACCTTTCCAGTCGATTGATTGCAATCCTGTCGACACCTGCTAGTGACTCCCGACAATCCAGTCGTTCCGTTACAAAGTCCGAAAGGACATGTTCTGGAGATGATCACCACCCTCTGTCACTCCTTTGACCTCTCAACCTCCTGGACCACTCTGTTACCTCCATGCAAACTCCCTTCAAACTCGATGAGGGTTTTTCACCTTTCTCATAAAGTATTCCGGAATTCCTCAATGTGATCTCTGGTCGCTTCTCCAGTTACATCTCCGTGCCTTGTCAACCTTAGAGGTATTGTTAAAGAGTTTTACCCTTTCAGCTATTCAGCTGTCGACGCTGGGACGTCAACTGGAAGAGGGGAATAGTAAACCCTCTGTGCACTCAATCTGCTATCCGAATCACTTAGCAGACTCTCCTAACTCTTCTGGGACTTTTCCTAGCCTTATCCGCTCTTTCCTTCCAGCTGTCCGACCTTCTCTAGGATGCCACACATTCCGCCAGTTATCCGCTCCCTTCTGCCAGATCTCTGAACTTTCGCCTTCCATAGCGATGTTCTGACCATTTGCCATCACGATCAAGTGTTCACCCTCCCCTCTGGCTTCTCATTACCTCCTAGTCACCTTTACAAGTGATTCTGCCCCTTTCCCTCGAAGATTGCTTGGTCAGCAGTTTCTCGACTCCTAGATTCCGAATCACCTCCGATCCTTGTTGACTTCCGCTCTTCTCCGCCTCACCTCAGTCATCATCTCCGCCACGAACTGGTAATCACCTCTGTCGACAATTTTTCGTCATCTCTGTTGGAAGCCCCTGTGCCTTTGTTTTGGGACACCTCTGACTCTCCTACACTATGCTCCGTTGAGTGTGCTGGAAGAGCAGTACTTCATCCATCATCTGTTTATGCTTGCCAGCAACCCCTAGGGCCCTACTCCGCAGCCTCCAGACCAGTTCCGCCTGTTGATCCCATCACCTGATTCTCCATGTTTTCCTCCCACATTCTGATCCAATCGCACCTCCTCTGAGCTCGTTCCTCCAGACTTGTGTCGGAACTCTTTCCGCCTTTGGTCACCCTCTCCTCTAGAGCTATGTCGATCTTCTCACCCCTATGATTATCCAACCTCTCACAGTCTCTTACTCGATCCTGTTTGTCCTATCAACGTTCGAGGACCTCTCTTGAGACCATTCTGCACTCCCCTCATTGTGCGCGATTCCCGCCACAACCCCTTGCCTCCACGCCATACCTGTCACTAGGTCTTGTTGTTCCTGTTGCTCTGCAACTTAGGTCACTCCGAAGAGTTCCGGAATTCACAACTCCGCCATTGTCTTCACCGCCTTCGACTTCTAGTTTTTCAGCAATAGACAGCATTACCAAATGACACCACATACCAGGCAAATCCTGTCCTCAATAGGATCTTGCCATATCACTCCCTCACCTTCCCGATCATGAGATTTGGTCTTAACTCGTGAAACTTGACAATCCGCCCCTATCCACTGTTTGTCCACTCGTTTCCGCTCACATTTGCACTTCAGACATACAGGACTTGTTCAATCCTGTTTTCTCTGGGGCTTGCCATGTCTCCTCTGATCAAAATCCCTATCCATACCTTTCTAGGTCTATCTAAGATGTTCTTGGCCTACAGCTGCCATCAACGTCCTCATCCACCTGGAATTTGGTATTCCGCATCTCTGGTGGTCCTGTCCGCACCTCCGGAATTTCCTCCTCCCTCCCGTTTGTTTGTTCTTGGATTGCCTCATAGCAGTAACTTTTCACCCTCTAGACATTGGGATGTCTAGCCTGAAAGGGGGATAAGGACTAGCTCGCTCATGCCATTCCCACTTCTACTTCTTGACTCACTTGCGCAGGACACTGCTCGCTGCATCCTTCCGAGTCTATCCCAAAGCATTCGTGTCATTCCGGCATCTCCGTATCTCCGACACATCCGGACGAACATTTCCTGACGGTTCTTCTCCTACCACACTTTGGTTGCTCTGCACTATTGCCTTAAGGACTTCTGTCTATCCTCCTCTTTGGGTAACTGGTCATGACCTTTTAGTCTCTCTGCAGTGTCCTAGTTGGACGACTGTACCTTCCGACTATTAAAGTCCACTGACTATGCACCTAACATCCACTTCTGTCTCTGGACCTACCTCTGCCCCTACTCCGCATGTTCGCTCTTAGGGTCACCACTGACAACATCCCTAACATGGATTGATATGTCGGTAACAGATCCAATGCAACACCATTCCTGAGTTCTTCCGCACTTTGGGACTCACTCAGCACTTGACAATGCTGAACTCCGGACTTCCTGAACTCCGGACATGTCTGTACCTCACAAAGTGATGATCCCACTCATTTATACGATGGTGGTGACACGATTGAACAGAGGGAACTAACGAGGATGAAGTATTCTACACTTTTTCTTCGCCCTCCACAACATCCTCTGTCTCCTCTGTATCTTCCATCTCCTTCACTGCTTCCTCCGCCACCTCCATTTCCTCTGACTTCTCTGTTTCCTCTGTCACCTCCATTTCCTCCGACTTCTCTGTTTCCTCCATCACCTCCATTTCCTCCGACCTCTCTGTTTCCTCTGTCACCTCCATTTCCTCCGATACCTTCGCGACCTTGTCTGTCGCTACTTCCTCTTCATCAGTGTCATCCGACACGCTGGCATCATCCTCCAATCTGCCCCGCACATTCCATACCTGCTCCTCCTTTGCATATGCCATCATCGTCATTAGACGATTGTGGCGGGCAATGCAACGATTCATCATCTGCATCTCATTCCGCATCTCCATCAGTGTTACGATTCAGTATATGTGCGCCTCCGTTTTCCTTTTATCTTCTCGTTTCTCTACTTTCACCCTCCCTGGAATGCTAATGCCAGGTCGGGACGACTTTCTCCTTCTGTTTAATCCAGATGGTTTTAGCGTCATTGCGTTACCTTGAACGCACTCCCCATGCCGTTCTCTTCTCTATTGCTGGTAGGGGATACGCACTTACATCTATTCATTCATCTACGGACAGCCTTCTCCCCTAAGTGATTCTCTTGCATCACTTACATTTCCCCCTAGTTACCATCATGACTCATTCGTGACTCAGTTGTTCTATCTGCTTCTGTGATGTTCTAAAGATTAGTCATCCGCAGTAGTTCATGAGTACTTATACCGAACTGCCTGTACTTAGTTCGTCATTCTTGATCTGCGCAATACAATGTTCATTGTACGCTCTCAAGTCTCCCTGACCTCAGTCCATTCGACTTGAGGAACCTTTGACCTAGACCCTTGACTTGTCTTCTGACGTAGCTTTGTTCTATCGAGGACGTTGTGTCTCTTCGTGAGTACCTCCCTCGAGACAAACAGAGTATGCTCTACGTACAAGTGTACGTTTCGCGTAACAATCAGCACTGTTGCGATGCTCTGCCCTACCTCCACCAGCTCCACCATACTGCCGTTGCTGCGACTTGGTCCTGCCTCCTCCAACCGCTGTTTCTTTGTTGGTGGCACAATCTCCTTGACTTCATTGTCTCCTCATTTCCGGTGCCGGATCAGCTTCTCTTCTCCTGGTCGGTCACAACGCGCCTTCACTGTAAAACAGCTCTTGCATGATGTCACTTTGGGTTCATCTCGCGGCTCGCATGCAAGGTTGTACTTGACGCACCGGACACAGTCCGGTGCTACTCGCCCCTTGCCTTTATTGAGGCACTGTTGTGCCGCTACCTCCACAGCCTGTTCCGTGGTTAACTCCGGTCAGTTACGATCAGATGTTACTTACCTGTTTTCTGGCCGCCTCCTCTGTCTCCTTGCGTCGTCTCTTCTCCTCAGCCACTTTGCATCGTTTTTCCTCCTCAGCCACCTGATGTGCTTTCTCTTCCTCCGCCTTCTTCCGTGCCTCCTCCGCCTTCCGACGCTCCTCCGCCTCCTTCCTCACCACAGCTCGTCATCATCGTTCTTTCGCTTTGGCATCCCAGAGGACGTCATCGTCGTTTGCATCTTCCGCGAGATGCACATTGGACCAGTTCTTGATGTCGGTGATGTCGGACATGTTGTAGGAAGAAGCTAAGGAGAGAATTTTCACAAAGTCCAATTTTATACTGCATCACTAAGGATTTCAGACTCTGTCGCTTCAAGCTCCATATGTCCACCACCTGGATCAAAAGCAAACCTCCACACTTGTCACACTATCACCCTATGGCCTTCAGGGGTTCAGGCCTAAGGGGGGGATACTGTCATATCCCATGTTTCAGGTTCAACCTCATACTCCACCTCCAATGCTTCCGACCCTTTTCCAGGTCACTCCTGTCCACTCCGCCAACCACTATGTCAACTCTTGACATTCTGCTCATTTGCACCTCCGGCACACTCCTGCACCTCCAGGCTTCAATCTGCCCTTTCCGTCTCTCCTGATTATGACTCCCTCCTTATGACTCTCCTTTACTCATTCTCTGTGACAACATCATCACTAATCAGTTAACCTGTGTCTTGCTTAGAAGCACAGCTCCAGGCATTTGTACATCCATCACAGCTCTGGACCTTTGTGCATCCGTCACAGCTCTGGACCATTTGTACCTCCGTCTCAGCTCCGGCATACTTACCCCTGTCCCTCATTAACTTAGTCACTTGGACCTGTCACCTCCGTATATAATCTTGTAGAGTATAATGTCGTACTCTAGTTTGAATATCGACTTGAATACCCCATGAACCTCTGACCTCCTTGATGGGTTAACTCCCATCTCCTCCATCATTACCTTTGGCTCTCCCATTGTTAAACTCCATCCCTCATCAAATACAAGGACACAGTTTGCACAAGGGCGCAGTGCTCTGACCTGAGTCGCTGAAGCCGCAGTCCCTAACTCCTCTAGTCAAGTCTGCCGTGACCTCCGCTTATGTCCATAGGACGTTCGTCCTCAGACATTTCCATCCATCCTCGTCCTCTACCTTGTCCCACTGAACTTTGTCTTCTACCTTCGGACACCCTTGTCCATCTCTGGACATCCTTGTCCGCCTCCGGACATCATCGTCCGCTTCCGGACTTCGTCCTTCACTCCCATTCTTTCAGACCTTGCTCCTGTTACCGGACTTGATCAACCCCTAAGTGGACTTGCGCTCTGATGCCAAAACAGAGCATAGGACCCCCGAGTAATCATGGTTCTAACAGTATATTTGAACTCACACTTGTGCAAATCCAGACACTTATCTGCTTTCACCCACAGTTCTTGTCTTTTAGTTCTCGCATGCAGTCATCCGTTCCTAGATCATTCCCGAGCCTCTGATCCCGATGCTTCTGCATCCACATCCTACTCAAGGACACTCATGTCCTCCGGACTAACTCTCCACCTCCACTTGATCTCCGACTGCTTCAAACTTCATGAGTTCTCAGGCCATCATCATGTTTCACGTGATGATCACTTGATCCTCCAGCATGCACCCCTAGTGTCTTGATGACACAGCCACTCCTTCTTTGAGTTTCTGACCCACTCCAACAATTTCAGCAATACTTCTGGCCCTGACAAGGCTAGAAAGATGCCCTACTCTATCTGCACTGTACTGGCACTTTTGCTTCTGTGCTATTCACTTTGGACAGAAGATCATTCGCATCATCTCTGCACAAGGCATTAGCTATGAGTGCTCTCAGACTCTTAAATTCTCGGATCTGACCTTGCATGCCATCCTACCTCTGGAACAGCGGAACTTGATCTCTGACCTCCATTGTGAGATCACAATGCCATCCATCACTTGGTCTTTGCACCAGTGTTTTTGGTTACCTTTGGACCTCAGAAACCTAGGAGGGTTTTCTACTAAATCCTTCTGGTTTGCTAGTACACCATTTACCTCCATTGGTCGCTACCAACATCTGTAACCCCGCCGACATTTCTGGCATCTGTTCCCACTCCTGCTGTCCTTCCGCTCTGGAACTAGATCTCCGACATTTGTCAGATGATCCTCACACCAATCTGTTAAAACAATCATTTGGCCTGCTCTCCAATGATTATAGCATTTGCAACATATGATAGGAATCAGTTCACTATTCCTGTCATCAACATGGGCTCTCTACTCTACAGAGCTTGTTATTCCCACATCTGTCACCTACCACATTTGCTACCTTCGACCTTCAGTGCTATCATTCCACCTCTGAAACCTCCTGGCCTATCCAGCACCTCTCCAGGTCTGCGACCTGTCGTCAGTCATGAGTTATGTCAATGAGGTCTATCACAGGCTTTGTATTGACTGCCTCTGTTATTGGCTGACACCCCCTGCATCTTCCGACCTTTTCAGTTGTTCAATTGCAATCCTGCCAACACCTACTAGTGACTCCTGACACATCTGGTTGTTCCATTACAAGGTCCAAAAGGACATGTTCCAGAGATGATCACCACCATCCTATCTTCATCATAGCAGTGTGCTCACCATGTCTGTCACTCTTTCGACCTCTCAACCTTCTGGACCACTCTATTACCCCCACACAAACTCCCTTCAACTCGACAAGGGCTTTTGCCCTTTTTATAAGGTATTCCAGATCTCCTCAATGTGACCTCCAGTCACATCTCCGGTTATGTCTCCATACCTCAAGGTCTTGTCAACCTTGGAGGTATTATTCAAGAGTTTTACCCTGTCAGCTATTCAGCTGTTGATGCTGGGACGTCGACCAGAAGAGGGGAATAGTAAACCCTCTGTGCACTCAATCCGCTATCTGTATCACCTAGCATACTCACCCAACCCTTCCAGGACTTCTCCTAGCCTTATCTGCTCCTTTCCTCCAAACATCCAACCTTCCCCAGGATGCCATGCATTCCACCGGTTATCTACTCCCTTCCACCAGATCTCTGAACTTTCGCTTATCCATAGCAATGTTCTGACCACTTTCTGTCACAATCAAGTGGTCACCCTCCCCTCTGGCTCCTCATTACCTCCTAGTCACCCTCACAAGTGATTCTGCCCCTTCCACTTGAAGATTGCTTGGTCAGCAGTCTCTTGATCCCTAGATTCTGAATCACCTCCAATCCTTGTTGACTTCCACTCATCTCCGCCTCACCTCCGTCATCATCTCTGTCATGAACTGGTAATCACCTCTGTTGATGATTTTTCGTCATCTCTGTTGGAAGCCTCTATGCCTTGGTTTTGGGACACCTCTGACTCTCCTACACTATGCTCTGTTGAGCATGCTGGAAGAGCAGTACTTTGTCCATCATCTGTTTACGCTTGCCAGCAACCCCTAGGGCCTTACTCTGCAGCCTCCAGACCAGTTCTGCCTGTTGATCCTGTCACCTGATTCACTGTGTTCTCCTCTCACATTCTGATCCAATCACACCTCCTCTGAGCTCGTTCCTTCAGACTTGTGTCAGAACTTTTTCACCTTTGGTCACCCTCTCCTCTAGAGCTATGTCAATCCTCTCACCCCTATGACTATCCAACCTCTCACAGTTTCTCACTCAATCCTGCTTGTCTTCAACGTTCGAGGACCACTCTTGAGATGATTCTACACTCCCCTCATTGTGTGTGATCTCCACCACAACTCCTTGCCTCCACACCATACCCATCACTAGGTCTTGTTGTTTCTATTGCTCTGCAACTTAGGTCACTCTGAAGAGCTCTGGAATTCACAACTCCGCCAGTGTCTTCACTGCCTTCAATTTCTAGTTTTCAGCAATAGATGGCATTACTGAATGACACCACATACCAGGTAAATCCTGTCCTCAATAGGATCCTGTCATATCACTCTCTAACCATCCCAATCATGAGATTTGGTCTTAACTCGTGAAACTTGACAATCCACCCCTATCCACTGTTTGTCTGCTTGTTTCCGCTCACATTTGCACTTCGGACATATAGGACTTGTTCAATCCTGTTTTCTCTAGGGCTTGCCATGTCTCCTCTGATCAAAAAATCTCTATCTATATCTTTCTAGGTCTATCTAGGATGTTCTTGGTCTACAGCTGTTATCAATGTCCCCATCCACCTGGAATTTGGTCTTCCACATCTCTGGTGGTTCTGTCTGCACCTCCAGAATTTTCTCCTCCCTTCTGTTTGTTCATTCTTGGATTGTCTTGTAGCAGCAACTTTTCGCCTTCTAGACATTGGAATGTCTAGCCTAAAAGGGGGATAAGGACTAGCTCACTCATGCCACTCCCACTTCTACTTCTTGACTCACTTATGCAGGACACTGCTTGCTGCATCCCTCCAAGTCTATCCCAAAGCATTCACATCATTCCAGCATCTCTGTATTCTCTGACATCCAGACAAACATTACCTGATGGTTCTTCTCCTACCACGCTTTGGTTGCTCTGCACTATCGCTTTGAGGACTTTCATCTACCATCCTCTTCAGGTAGCTTGTCATGACCTTTGGTCTCTTCACAGTGTCCTAGTTGGATGACTGTACCTTCTGACTATTAAAGTCCACTGACTATGCATCTAACATCCACTTCTGTCTCCAGACTTACCTCCACTCCTACTCTGCACATTTGCTATTAGGGTCACCACTGACAACATCCCTAACATGGATTGTTACATTGGTAACAGATCCAATGCAACACCATTCCTGAGTTCTTCTGCACTTTGGAACTCACTCAGCACTTGACAATGCTGAACTCTGGACTTTCTGAACTCCAGACAAGTCTGTACCTCACAAAGCGACGATCCCACTCATTTATACAATGGTAATGATGCGATTGAACAGAAGGAACTAATGAGGATGAAGTATTCTACTCTTTCTCTTCGCCCTCCACACCATCCTCTGTCTCCTCTGTGTCTTCTGTCTCCTTCACTGCTTCCTCCGCCACCTCCATTTCCTCCAACCTCTCTGTTTCCTCCACCACCTCCATTTCCTCCAACCTCTCCATTTTCTCCAATACCTTTGTGACCTTGTTTGTTGCTACTTCCTCTTCATTGGTGTCATCCGACACGCTGGCATCATCCTCCAATCCACCCTGCATGTTCCATACCTGTTCCTCCTTTGGATATGTCATCATCATCATCAGATGATTGTGGCAGGCAATGCAATGATTCATCGTCCACATCTCATTATGCATCTCTGTCAGCACTGTTGTGATGCTCCACCCTACCTCTGCCAACTCCGCCATACTCTCGTTACTTTGACTCGGTCCTGCCTCCTCCAACTGCTGTTTCTTTGTCAGTGGTGCAATCTCCTTGACTTCGTCGTCTCCTCGTTTTCTGCGCCAGATCAGCTTTTCTTCTCCTGGCCATTTGCAATGTGCCTTTACTGTGAAACAGTTCTTGCACAATGTTGCCTTGGGTTCATCTCATGGCTCACACGCAAGATTATATTTGACACACTGGACACAATCTGGTGCTGCCTGCTGCTTGCCTTTGTTGGTGCATTGTTGTGCTGCTACCTCCACAGCCTATTCCATGGTTAACTCTGGTCAGTTATGATTGAATGTTACTTACCTGTTTTCTGGCCACCTCCTCTGCCTCCTTGCATCGTCTCTCCTCCTCAGCCATCTTGTGTCGTCTTTCCTCCTCAGCCACTTTGCATTGTTTTTCCTCCTCAGCCACCTGATGTGCTTTCTCTTCCTCCACCTTCTTCTGCACCTCCTCCGCCTTCTGCCGCTCCTCCACCCCCTTCCTCACCACAGCTTGTCATTGTTGTTCCTTTGCTTTGGCATCCCAGAGAATGTCATCATCATTTACATCTTCTGCAAGACACGCATCAGACCAGTTCTTGATGTTGGTGATGTTGGACATGTTGTAGGAAGAAGCTAAGGAGAGAATTTTCACAAAGTCCAATTTTATACCATGTCACTAAGGAATTCAGACTCCATTGCTTCAAGCTCCATATGTCCACCATCCAGATCAAAAACAAACCTCCACACCCATCACACTATCACCTTATGGCCTTCAGGGGTTCAGGCCTAAGGGGGGGATACTGTCATATCCCATGTTTCAGGCTCAACCTCATACTCCACCTCCAATGCTTCCGACCCCTTTCCAGATCACTCCTGTCCACTCTGCCAACCACTATGTCGACTCCTGACACATTCTGCTCATCTGCACCTCTGGCACACTCCTGCACCTCTGGGCTTCAATCCGCCCTTTCCATCTCCCCTGATTATGACTTCCACTTTATGACTCCCATTTACTCATTCTCAGTGACAACCTCATCACTAATCAGTTAACCTGTGTCTCGCTTGAAAGCACAGCTCTGGGCATTTGTATATCTGTCACAGCTCCAGACCATGTGTACCTCTGTCTCAGCTCTGGCATACTTACCCCTGTCCCCCATTAACTTAGTCACTCAGACCTGTCACCTCCGTATATAATCTCGTAGAGTATAGTGTTGTACTCTAGTTTGAATATCAACTTGAATACCCCACAAACCTCTGACCTCCTTAATGGGTTGACTCCCATCTCCTCCGTCATTACCTTTGGCTCCCCCATCGTTAACTCTGTCCCTCATCAAATACAAGGACACAGTTCACACAAGGGCGCAGTGCTCTGACCTGAGTTGCTGAAGCTGCAGTCCCCAACCCCTCCAGTCAAGTCCACCATGACCTCTGCTTATGTCTGTAGAATATTTGTCCTCAGACATTTCCATCTGTCCTTGTCCTCTGCCTTGTCCACCACTGAACTTCATCCACCTCCAGACATCCTCGTCCATCTCTGGACATCCTCATCCATCTCTGGACATCCTCATCCATCTCTGGACATCACTGTCCACTTCTGGACTTCATCATTCACTCTTGAACTTTGTCATTCACCCTCAGACCTTGCTCCTATTACCAGACTTGGTCAACCCCTAAGCGGACTTGTGCTCTGATGCCAACACAGAGCATAGGACCTCCATTGTAATCATGGTTCTAACAGGTGGCCAGTTTAACTGGGTCCATAGTGACTTCCCCTTCACAGATGATTATCCTGAGGTATTCCACCTTGCGGACGGTGAAGAAGCATTTGGAAAGCTTGAGCCTGAGTCTGTGCTCTTGGAGTCATTCTAGAACCAGTTTGGTACAGGCCTCGTTGGTAGCAAGGTCACAGGAATGGATCAAGAGGTTGTCCATGTAGATGACCAGCCATCCCTCAGTGATGTAATCTCTGAAGATGTGGTCCATGAGGGCCTGGAAGGTAGGAGGGGAATTGCACATTCCAAAGAACATGACATTGGGCTTGTAGAGACCAAATGGAGTGATGAACGTGGCCTTCCATTGATTGGCTTCCGTGATGAGGATGTTGTTATATCCCCATCAGATATCCATCTTGGTGAAGATGGAAGATCCTTTGAGCTTATCCATCAAATCAGAGATGAAGGGGAGAGGGTAGGCATTTTTGACAGTGTGGGAGTTAAGATAGTGATAGTCTTGGCAGGGTTGGAGGGTACCATCCTTTGTTGGAAAGAAGAAGAATGGGCTAGCCTACAGGGACTTGGATGGGCAGATCTTCCCGTCTTTGAGATGTTCATCAATAAACACCTTACATACCTTGATTACCTTGGGGTTGAGTGGGTAAGCTTTGGCATGCTTAGGGACAAAGTCCTTGTTCAGTTCAATTGTATGGTCAAACAACCAAGAGGGAGGGAGTTGTCTGTCGGGGGGTTTCTGAAAAACGTCTGAGAATCCCAAGAATCATGGAGGTAAATCCTCCTCCTTGGGCTGTTCCTTCTGAGCGAGCTCAGTAGACAGCATGGTTTTCCAGAGCCATTTGGAAGAATTCCATTCAAGCTGTTTCTGGAGAAGCTTAGAGAGTTTCTTGGAAGGATCAATGTTGAGATAGTGAATTAGATATTGTTGCCTGAGTGCTTCTGGGTCATTGTGCCAGAGGGTGGGGAGTTTGTTGGGGATCCTGATAGCTCCTGTGGCCCAGTTGATAATTGGGTTGACCTCCTGTAACCAAAGTAGGCCAAGGATGACATTGTGAGAACTGCAGTTCAACACCATGAAAGTCCAGGTCATTTCTGCCCTGGAGATTTGGATACATGAGACAGACTTCATGACATATGAGTCTGCTCATATTGGAAGTGCCATCCACATTATGAGCTTTGAGTGGTCATGCCATATGTGTCTTTGGCCATTTCATTCATTCAACAAGGTCCTTGTCAATGAAGCATCCAGTAGCACCACTGTTGAGAAGAGCAGTGGTGTCAACAATTTGTCCTGTAGGTCCAACAAATGCAGATAGAGGAATTTGCAACAAGCTAGCATTTTTGTCAGATACTATTACAGGAGCGATGGTGTGAGAAGGTAGTGATGTTGAACCACTCCTTCCTTTCAAAAATCCAAATGAGATTCCTTGGTGAAAGGAACCTCTTCCTCTTCAACATTGTTGACACATTTGCCCTGCTCATCAAGATCCTTGTTGAAACAGATCTTCAAGGTCCTAAGAGCATGTGTGTGGTCAATATTCAGGGTGCGGAGGTACTCCTGAATTGGATCCTCCTTGGCTGGATGAGGAGGAGGAGGGGGAGGAGACTCAGAAGTCTCCATGGTGTGAACATTTTGAGAATGGGGTTGGGTTCCTCGAGGTCAGAGAGAGGCATTTCCACAGTTCTGGAGGTGGTTCCACATACTGCACCTGACTTTGTGACAGATGAAGCATTTGTTGCTTTGCATGTGTTCAGCACAGTTGGCAGGGGAAAGTTGAATGGCATTGATGTCCATGGCCATGGGATCACGTGAGCAGGGAGATGAAGAGGAGGAAGTGGAGGGAATGTATGGCCCTCCCTTCTATAGGGATTTTAACCAGTTGGCAGCATCAAAGAATTGATCCACCTTATCAAGCCATCTAGAGACTGTGGAAGGTTCATCTGGCAAGGCTGTCATGTTCCATGCAAGTGATTCCATCACTGCACATTTGGCCAGATCCTTGAGGATATCCTGGTCCGAGACACCGCTTCATCCTGCCTCGACCTCGAAAGCTGAGTGGAATGCATGGAAGTCACCCTGAAAGGGCCTTCCCTTCATGTGTATGTCATGCAAGGCCATACAGGCCCTTGCAGTGGTGTCCTTTGGCACAAAGATGTGCTTAAAGTCCTCCAGCAACTTTTCCAGCATCTTGCGTGCTGACTTGATACTTGAATTGGCCAGCTTCATGAGCCATCCCTCAGAGAAGGTTATGCCCCACCCCTTGCTCATTTTATTGAGGAAGGTAATGGTGACAGCATCATTGGAGTAGTGGGCTATATTCATGGTGAAATAGGCCTTCATAGCTAGGAGCCAGCAATTGACATCCTCAGCTTTCCCAGAGAAGTTGTTGGGGAGTCCAGCTTTAAGCTTGGACTGTTTGTTGGAAGTAGACATGATTGTGGGAGTGGATGGGTAGAGGGGAGGGTCTACTTGGATTGGTTCATCGAAGTGAAGATAGTCATCGTTGAATGGGGGTGCCTGTGCAGAAGGTAGAGGGTGGTACTTATGAAGAGACGCAGCAACCTCTCCTTGGGGGGTGTGAGCATGGAGAGTGGCAGAGGATGACATACTGGCAACAGCTAGAGATTCCAGGAAGGATCTGCCAGAATGTTGGGCTTGGTTCTTCTGTTGGATGAAATTCCTCATTCGAGAATGATGAAGAAGAAGATCAGCTATGAGATGTAGAGGTACCAGAAGGAGAGCTGGAAGCTTCCTTGTTGGTGTTGGAGAAGTTGGTGGCAGAGAAACAACAAATGTTGATGGGTGGGTGTCCTGTTGCATGGTGGCAAGGATGTTGGTAGATCTAGTTCTTTTGTTGATGCAGAGACTAGTCTCCAGTGTGGTCCTGGTCTCATTGCTGGGAACAATGATGAGCAGGTCTCATACCCAAAGACATCGGCATATGAAGGGGAGTCTCACAGTTGATGTGTCTATCTGCAGAGGATGGGTCTCACTCAGACAGAGCCAAGTGGTACTAGAAACTAGACTGTATAGTGTAGAACTAGATGGGGAACTATTGTACATGTAGCAAGGTACATATATAAAGGGAAGAGTGGAGTACGAAATGAGAACAAGAGATTCAATTTTGGGAGGTGCTGTCCATCCACAACAAATTGAGAAAAGTTATGTAAACCACAACAAAAAGGGAAAGGACCATGACAAAAAGGGAATGGATGCAGCTCCAGAAGTCAGAAAGAAAACAAGGCTGTGTCACCATGACCAAAAGAGGAATGACCATACCACTTTAGGAATGGACCTAGATAAAAAGAGAATAGATGTTAACATAATAGGGGATGGGCCATGTGTGTGGATCCATGCACTGTCTAGAGAGGAAATGGTGGAAACTGAATGAAGTCTGGAAAACAAAAGGGCAAGTCTTCAGGATCTATAAGGGGTGGGGCAGATAGGGGTAATGCAGATGGAGTGAATGAAGGGAAAATTGTAACAGATAGCTGCTTGACCTCTCTGACTTTGATCTTAAAATGGTCCATGTCCCTGGAACTTCCCTTGCAGGGCCTGACACACTCTCTCACCATCCTGATCACCTCCCTACATCCAATTTAGATAACAAAGGGACTACCCTCCTCCCACCATCACTTTTCATCTGTGTCATTGATGCCACCATGTGCAATCACATTCAGAAGTACTCTAAAGATGATCACTTCCTCATTACTGCACTCCAAGCCATCAATGAAGATATTGATATTCCTCCAACATTCTGCTCCTACCTCATGGATTGGCAACTGCACAATGGAGTCCTCACCTACCAAGATTGGATTTATGTTCCTCTGTCTGATGACCTCTGCCACAATATCCTCTGCCACTGTCATGACCACAAAACTGCTGGACACCCAGGGTTCCTTAAAACCCGTCAGCTGGTTGCCACCAAGTATTGGTGGCCCAGCCTTGCCCACTTCATCTACAAGTATGTTGAAGGCTGCATGGTTTTCCAAGCCAACAAAGTCAACATGCATTCCACATGTCCCTCTCTCTCTCTGATCAAGTCCCACACCTCCCAACCTTTCCAACAGATCTCTTGCGATCTTATCATGGATCTCCCAGAATCCTCTGACTTTGATTCCCTTTTGGTCATGGTGGACCATGGCCTTACTAAGGGGGTAATTCTTTACCCCACCAAGAAAACTGTCACTGCTGAAGGCATTGCCTCTCTCTTCTTCCACAAAGTTTACAAACAATTTGGCCTCTATGATAAGATCATCAACAATTGTGGCCCCCAATTCACTTCCTCTTTTGCCAAAGAACTCAGACACCTCCTCAATTACAACCTCTCCCTGTCCACTACCTATCACCTCCAATCCAATGGAGAAATGGAATGTGTCAACCAGGAGGTTGAAATGTTTCTTTGGATCTATTGTGGATCACACACTGCCTCCTTGGCTGGTTCCATCACCCATGCTGAATTCGCTCACAATCACCACTCCCATTCCGTCACTGGCAAAACCCCCTTTTATCTCATGATGGGATATGAACCCTATGCTCTCCCCTCCATCCTCCCAGAATCCTCTCTCCCCTGCAGTAGAAACCCACCTCAAAGCCTTGTCAGCAGCTTGAGATGAAGCCCTTGCAGCCCATGAGCTTGCTTGCTAAGTAATGGCTTCCCATGTCTGCTCCAAGTTCAAACCATTCCTCAAAGGGAACAAGGTTTGGTTAGAAGTCCACAATCTGAAATTCAATCTTTCATCTCTGAAGTTTGCCCTTAAGTGAGAAGGACCTTTCACTATCACCAACATTCTATCTTCTCTATCTTATAGACTCTGACTCCCACAAACATGAAAAATCCACCCAGTGTTCCACACTTCTCTCTTATCGCCCTATCATGAAAACTCCATCCATGGTCCAAATCACCTGAAACCCCCACCTGACCTTATCAATGGAGAAGAAGAGTTTGAAATTGATAAGTTCCTGTGCCACTGCAGTTCCCCTTCTTGCTGCTCCTTCTTGATCCGATGGAAAGGGTACACAGCCAAAGAAGATTCCTGGGTCCCTGAGTCCAATTTAGGACATGCCAAGACCCTCCTCAATGCTTATAAACACTCTCATCCCAAAGTGTTTCCACACAGACCCTCGAAATGACTTACCCTTCCACCATCAATGTCACCCACGCTTGCCCTTCCTCCATTGCCATTCCCCCTGCTGCTATTCAAGGACTTGTGCCAATACCAGACAACCTTGAACTCCTAGAACTCCTCACTGACCAAGGACTCACCCTATCTATCAAAAACCAGTTAGAAATCTACTCCCCCCTTGATGTCCTTTACTGTGCTCTTACAGTGGCTCAAACAACTGTCCCAATGTTTGCATGTTTTCCCCTAAAGCTAATAACCTTCAACAACCCTAACCTGGACTGCCATTATGTTAGTGTATGGAATATAGCACAAACTATTGGCTCTCTATAGCACCAAGGGTCAAGAGATTTGAATAGGATTTGATGAAATGGCAGCCATTTCAAAATGATCACTCATTGGGACAGTTGTTTGACTTTAAGTTTTTATTACCTATATTAGACCATAGCATGCTGTAAAG
>JBBPOF010000323.1:0-28391 GCA_038091315.1 Porphyrellus cyaneotinctus | reverse complement strand
AATGGAAAGATGAACTTGATACCTGGATCGCGTGTCCATCATCGAGCGCTGCTTCCGCGCCGCGCCCTGTCTTGTCCGCGTGGCAAACCGTGCTGGCGCTCTTTTCGTCATCGACTTCAACGGACGGCGGTCTAGGTGTCGACGACGACACCCTCTGTCCGTACGCCTGGGCTAAACCTATCCACCAACTTAACTGTGATGTCGTATTTCCCAAAGAACTCGAACTCGCACCGTCCGACCACCCCTCTGACTTCGAAGAGGAATTGCTGGACGGCATAGCAGACGTGGACGCCTATGACGCGCTCATGGCAACGAAACCCAGGAAATCACCCTTTCTGGAGTTGTATACCCCCGATTATGCCGGATTAATCAAGAAGCAGTGGATCATTGAAAAGTTGTTGACCCAAGCAGCCATTCGCTCCGCTGCCGTCCTCAACTGGATCTTTGCAGAGCTCGACGAGGGCGAGATCAAGAGTGCCTATATAACGTTGTAACTTGCTATTCACAAGATGAGATGCAGTAATACCCCCATAGAGGATAGCTAATGATCGATGGAATCACGAACCCGTCGAAAGATGCACCGAGTCAAATCGCTTCGAAATTCGTATAATCCATGTGCTGGAAGACGTTTTTCTAATCTCATACCCCCGCCCTCACAAGCGCATGATCAGCTGCTTGATTCCAGACATCCACATTCCGATATCGTCCGTCTGCGACCCCCGGGTGAGTAGATCAACGTGGATACTCAACGCCGACTCCCGATCGTGCGCAGCCATCGCTACAGGTTCAATCCGTGGTCAGCCAACTCTACAAATGTAGCTCAACGAATGCGCGTACCTTGGATGAGAACGAGCAACTGGTCCACGACAGGCTTGGACAGCGTCTCGCAGTTGAGCGCGTCAAACAACGGGTTGATACGTCGCTCGAGGTCGTCCACCATGCGCTTTTGTTGAGGCTACGCAGAGAACGTCACGACTCGCCGCAAAAAGAAAAAAGAAAAAAAAAACATACAGGCACCGTCTGTTTCAAATGTATCAACTGTTCCGTCAACACGTTATAGATCGGCAACGCCGACTCCGGAATATGCGTACGATCGCCGGGTGCTAAACAAAAACGAATATCATATTGAGTGACGACGAGCGAACCCTAAATCAGTTACGTACGGTATTTCGGCGGGGGTGGACCTCTTGGTGGAGCTGGCGCACGCGCGGGTGCAGGTGGCGCAATCGGACCGCTCGGAGGTGGCCCGTGCTGCCCGTGCTGCTGGGGCGGCGGCCCACCCATCGGATGTTGCATCTGCGGAGGACCTCTCACTTGCAGCGGTGGGCCTTGACTAATAGACGGCGGCGGCGGCCCGTACGATCCAGGGTGCGGGTGCGGCTGCGCAGGGAGCGGCACATACTGTCCTTGGCCCTGTGGCGGAGGTGGTGCGTATTGTCCTTGAGTCTGTGGCGGAGGCGCATACGGTCCTTGAGAAGCCTGCGGCGGGGGAGGCGCGTATGGCCCAGGCTGTTGTTGTGGTGGCAAGATGGCTCGGCTAGGCTGCGGCGCATACGGACCAGGATGCTGTTGGACGCCAACAGGGCTCGTCACACCAGGAGGTGGCGTCGCGCGCGCATACGACGCAGGAGGAGGCACTGGTCCACGGGGGGGACCCGGAGGTGGCGTAGCTCTCATGTACGATTCAGGCGCTTGACCCAGTGGAATAGATCCTAGCGAGGGCGATGAATACTGTGACCCGCCAGCATGTGAAGGTGGTTGTACAGGCGGAAGGCACGAGGTAGGGATAGATCTTCCTGGAGGCGGTCCCGACCGTGCCTGTGGTGGTGGTTGCTGTGCGCTCGCCGATCGTGGAGGCGGAGGCAGAGAAGCGTTTTGTCCGTGGCTCGTGCCTGGCGTAGGTGGCTGTTGTTGTTGTGTTGCGTTCGGGAACGGCGAAATGATGGGCTCCAGTTTGCCGACGCTGATCGAGCTGGGTGTCCGTGCTGTTTTGGCCGCAGGTGGGTCATTCCAACCCCCGTTTTGACGTGGAGGTGGAACAGACGAAACTGGGGGACGCGTAGGTGGCGGTGGACCTGCAGCAGGCCCACCGAGGATAGGAGGCTTAACGAGGGGTTGAGTCGGTGCATATGGGTTGTAAGGTTGATTGGGTTGGTATACGGGTGGAGTCAGATTATATGTGGGCTGATCAGGCGTGTACCGTTTATCACGAGGTGGAATCACAGGATTCGACACATTTGGAGACTGGAAACTAACAGGGACGGTCTTCGAGGTGGCGGAACTGTCAGGAACGGCATCACGAACTTTGCTAGGTACACGAGGGGTTTGTCCGGACAAGACCAACAACCGCTCGCGCACCGCCGCAAAGTCTAGGGCAGAGCCAGTGTATGCCTCTGGTGTCAACTTGAGGTACCCAACGGCCTCCTTGACAAGACCCTGTGCAGCAAGCATTTCGGCGTACTCGAAATACCTATCGTAGAGTGTCGCGAGCTTGTAGGTCTTGATTGCGTCATCCGCACTCTCAGTGGGTACCGCGAGGTCATTATCCACATACTTAACAGCCGCTCGGAAGACGGTGACCTTCTCAATAAACGTCTGCAAGGCGTGTGCGTGAGTTGCGTAGCGCGAGGCAGACTCTGGGGAATCAAATGCTTTGGCTCGACGAATTTCTTCTTCCACTAGTTCTTCAACCCAGATGTTGACTAGCCTCTCGAGACGTCCAGCAGCGAGGTAGGTCAGAGTGGCCGTCTTCTTCAACTCCAATGCACCCGCAATATTATCCTCCGAGCCTACTTGGCTCTCAGCACGGAGGACACCAGCCTGGAACTCGAGTCGTGCTCCAAGCTGCTCTGCTAGCCCCCCAAATTCATCTCCCTTCGCAAAAGTGCAGAGCACGACGAAGACTTCTGCCCATTCGGTCAAGTCAGCATTCTGCACAACGTCGTCAAGATCGTTGGTGACAATGGTCTGGAAGAGGCGAAGGTAAGGGTGTTCGGCGGTTTGGCGTTCAAAGTACGCTTTCTGAGTACGTTGCAGGAGGTCTTCACCTCCTTTGATAGCAAGGAGGAGAGCGTCGGCGTAACGCTCTGCCGAAAGACAGAGTTCCACAGCGCTGGAGAAGTCTCCGAGTACCAAAGCACGTGTGATGAGCCTATCGGTTTCACTTTCATTAGTAGGGTAGATTCTGAATGTGTTATTCTTGACATTTAAGCTCTCGCTGGCAATGCTGGACGGGCGACTTCCGATCGTAGCAGCTACGCTTGAGTCGATTCCGTAATTCGTGTGGGGAACAACCATCGTTTGTGTGTCATTACCGTCGGTGTCCTGCGCCATAGTGCTGAAGAAATCGGCACCAGCACCTGCACCAAAGGGGCCAATGGCGGCATCATCCCCAAAGAGTGATGGCGCAGTGGTGGTAGATTCCCCGTCGACGGGTGGGGCGTCGGATGCAGACATCTCCGAACCAGTCTTCTCTGTGTCTGCCGCTTCCACTTCGGGCTCTGGCTCAGGGTCCACAAAAGAAACCACGGGATCGCGAGGTCCAATGTCACACAGGTCCTCGTCCACTGTGTGACCAAGCGCAGTGGCGCTATAGGCAGCCTGCTGTGCCCGGGTTTCTTTGAGTTTCGCGGCAAACTCTTCGATCCGCGCTTTCACCTCTTCTTTCGAGTAGCCCAGGAGCGTAACAAACTCTTCCCTCGAGTTCGATCTGAAGAGGCTCAACAAAGCCTTCCACGTCTCCTCAACCCCCGCCTGCTCGCTCACACTGCCTTGAGCAAAGCCTTCCAATTGACCCTCTTCTTCTGCTATCCTCAGCTTCTTGACTCTCGCTACGACGGTTTCCTCGCTGCGAACACCCCTCAAGTGCACAACACTACTCTGTACCTTGCCGTGTGCACTAGGGAGGTTGCTAACAGTCACCAACTTGCCACAAAACCCAAAGGAGGTAGAGACAGGACGGCGGAGCCAACGAGGAGGTTGCTTTAGGCTGAGACTGAATCCCAGTGTACCTTGGTCGGTAGGAAGAGTCGGTAGAGGTCTATCGAAAAGCTCGGCGCCGGATGGTCTCGGGGTAGCTGGGACGGAAGAGGGAACGGCGTTCGTTGATTGCAAGGAGTGGATACCAATGGTACCAGAGAAGAAAGCGGTGGCCAGGAGATCGGGATTGCGCGGACACCATTCCACTTGGAAAGCCCAGTTATCTGCAGAAGGGAGCTATGGTGCAGAGAGGGGTAGTATGCAAAGCATCGAATTAAGTCCCATGTATATGCGAAGTGGAAGTGAGACGTGACAGACATCAATAAAGTTGCCAGTAGAAAATTCTGAATAGACACACCTCTCCAATGATTTCCGATGTTTGTGGGTTCCAGCACAGGGCACGATTGTCTTTACCACAAGACAGTAACAAGTCCGCATCTTGTTTACACCAGGATAATGAAAGCACGCCCTTCTCATGACCGGTGAGGATCTTGATATACCAATGTCAGCAGGAAACTCCAGAAATAGCCTGTTGAACGTCAACCTACCTTTTCTGGTGCACGGGCGTTGCGAAGATCCCAAACCATGATGACTGGGGACATGTCGTCCTCGGACGCTGTGACAAGTCGCGTAGCCTGCATCATGCAATTAGTGGCAACATCCGACGGTGCAGCTCTGCCTTACGTTATCTGGATGCCATGCGATAGCACTCATGCCCCTACGCCCTCCCACAGCCATCCCGCTACCAACTGTGCCGCCCAGTGTGCCTGCTCCACCGCCATATGCGAGGGCAACAACTTCACGTTTACCACGGAGATCCCACACGACGGAGTACCCAGAACTGCTCGCGCCAGCAAGAACGTATTGAACCTGTTGATTCCAAGCGACGGACGTGATCTCATCGAGCTTGGAACTGCGATTGCCCGGGGTAGGAGAGTAAGGTTTTGAGGGATCATTGAGATCCCATATATAGACCTGTTTTACGTGGAAGTGATAGATGACGTGTATCACAGAAGCGCTTGGTACTGACCTCCCCGCTGACCGCACCAGAAGACAAAAGATTGGTTTGTATTGGATTAAAGTCGAGCCCACGGACGGGTCCAGTATGGATTGTGTTACGGAGGATAAGTGATTCAGAGATGCTAAAAAAAACGACGTGGCGATTAGCGACAAGGCACGGGAGCGACGGAAGAGACGAACTCTGCATGGGCGATGATCTTTGCAGGGTCCCAAAGTGCAAGTTCGCCGTTCTCCATGCCTGCAGCAATAACGCCGCGTGGTCGGTCCTTGTGCACCTGTCCCCACGCAATGCGGTTGAATCTGCAACGCGTATCGTATCTCAGTACGCGGCACGGCAAATATGGTGTAAAATTACCTGGAGGTATCTGTGACGAATGCAATTGGCTTTGAATCTATATCGGCACCGAGGTAGATTTCATCCTTGTTCATGAAGTCGGGTTCCCATATTTCGAGTTGGGATTCGTTTGAAAAGGACTCGTCAAGAGCGCCAGCAACGGTGCCGGTGGCGATGAATGGCAGAGAGGATGTTGGCGACCAAGCAAATGTTGCTGTCCTGTAGATTTCTTTTTGCTTCATCGTCACCGGGCTCGACGTCAAATGGCAGATCAAACAAGCGAAACTCGCAGCTGCTCTCGTGTCACACACGCCGGCCCTACATATACAATCACGTGATTAAGTAATTCAACTCTTCCAAGTAGTGTACAAAATTATCGCAGACGAGTAGCGTTTCATTCAATCCGACCCCAAAAAAAAAACATTCGCCAGAAGTGCGAACATAACGCTGCAACGGGAGTTTGGAATCAGCAACTGCCAACAAGTCCACTTGAACAAAGAGGAATCTCAGGAAAGAATGCAGTCCATCATGAATGATCAGACATATGCTTGTATGATAGACATCCTGGACATGAACATGCTTGGAGAACGTGCTCACCTTACACTGCTATGTTAGCCACGGCCAAGCTACGAAAACCTGAGTAAAGAATGATGTTAGTAAAAAAGCCGACAGCAATTTAAAAGCAAGGCTCAGTTGGTGATGCATGTACGAGTAAGGGATCATTGGAGACCATCACCGACTCGAGGATGGGACATATCATCACGGAAAGCACGTAGGTCAACTCGCACTCACCATCGCATCATACACCGAACAAATTCGATCGACTACGGCATATGACTGGTCAATTTAGACTCCGCTTCAACGGAGTTTGAACATAGCCCATAAAATAGCCCTAGTCGTGTAAAACGTCCAAGTCGATGCTTTTTCGCTGTGAGTCCCTTCCTTCCCATTTAATCGCGTGCTCTTTGCTGTCGTTTTATGATGAACCATCTCAATCAGTTCTGCTTCCGAAAGAGAGCAATCTCTTGTGGACCACCTTATACCAAAACTCACAATCCTGATTCCTCCCCCCCCTTCACTATTCTCGTCATATTATTGTTTGGCTCTAACGTTTCCCGCAGATACGTGTCTCCCATACTCGTTGACCTGAGGTAAGTAATTTCAAGTTCCTTCTTCATGCCTTTTCTCGTAGGACGAAAACAAAGTTTATCCATTCTTTGAGTTTACTCGGTCGTCGTACCCCGCGTGTGCCGCTCCTCGCGGAGTAATGCATAATTTGTCCCGTTATGGGGCAGTTGTGCTGGCACTGTGGGCTTTCGCGTCTCTGGGAACATGAAACCCTGGCTTTTCTGACCTTTGGATCAAACCCCGTTGGACGTGCGCTGATATTGTGGTCCGATAGGCGTATTAGGGACACTGCTAGCCTGTATTTACTGACGACAAAATACTTTGCTTGATATTTCGAGTCTGTCATCGTGCTAAGCCTTCAAAATTCAATTTGCGAATGGTTGAGGTAGCTGCAGTCCAGCTTTAACTCATCTTGAGTGAGCTCTCTGAATGTGCCAGGATGCGCCGCCTGGCCTACATTGCGATGTCGGGAGGTGTTTCTTCCCGGTGAGAGCCTCAGTGAGACCGCTGACCTGAATAGTCGCCTCCGGGACGACTCACCACTTGTACTGCAAGGGCGATGCCAGAATCTCAAACACAGCACAATACGATTGGTGGATAGTTCATAATACAAATAATGTCTAGCTGTTACATGAATGCCACCTCTCCTTACACGTCCTTGTCGTTTGGGCACCCTCGAGGGCCGCGAGACGGACGACCTAGGCTTCATCGCCAACCTCCCATGCCTTTTCGACAATGGCCATTTGCTGGAACCAGTGCGCATAGTCCAGCTGGACCACATACATGTGTGGTCGGTTTAACCCCTTCAGGGCCTCCACCACCCACGTCTGGCAGTTCCAATCCGGTCTTCCCTGCCGGATCGGAACGAGCGAGAAATGCGCTTCCAGAGAGCCAAGATAATCCGGGGCAACCCATCCAACGAGATGGGTCCCCCTCTCGTCCTTGTCCCACGTCGAGTGACGGTTGTTGATGACCTGCTGCGTAACGTATCCGGCCTGTAGACTACCAGCGATCTCGTAAAAGTTCCCGACACCGCGCCTGCTCGAGGTAGGGATGAAGATCGCCCAGTGATTAAGTCTGTTGCGGCCATCGGAGCGGTTGCCTCGGGTAAATTGGGCAATCCTTATCGGGAGGTGACCTGCGGGGATCTGGATCCAAGGGTGCCGTTCGTGCAGAATTCTGTATTGGGGTTGCGGCGTAGGCCCAAGGGTCGCGGCATAGGCTGTAACGGGGACGCAAGGAAGGTCAGCAAGACGCGACAACGGAGGAGGAGCAGGTACTCACCCCTGTAAACGGCCATCAACTCCGGTGGATAGTTGCTGGGCTGCATGGCGAATGGAATGTCAAATGTCGGGGAGTAGAGCTGATGATTTTTCACCGACCTTTGCAGGACAGAATTTATACCGAAGGATGGTCCATCTTGTGGTCTCTTCGTGGGGATGAACAATGGGAATGTGGACGCGTTTCGCTTTTGCATCCAGCAGGTGTTGTTTCTGTCTTCCGCGGACATGATGGACGCTCTGCCCTTTGACGCGTTAACATATAAAGAATGGTTTGTCGCCAGCTCAGATCATTTGTGGCGTATGGGCGATAGTTGTGGGCATTGTCAATGTGAATGTGATGCAAAAAAGCGCGGTGAAGGAACTGGAGAAACTCGTTTGTTTGATTAATTTATCCTATTCGTAAAAAAATCTTCAGTGTGGTGGTCGTGGTGGTCGTGAGAGGTGGAGCAGATTTGGAGAGTCCCCGATGATCAGTGATCACTAGACCACCGCGAACAGGTGCATGGAGTTCGCTGAAGGAAAGAGTGTATTAGATTCCTCAGCGCCGTCAGTGTCGACGTCAGGAATGAAAATTCAGATGGGATGCAACTTGAGACGAAAGGAAAAGTCTGGCTGAGTGGTAACCAATCGGCGTCAAGCATGGTGCCTATGCGCAGTTGCCTAGAACGCCTTTGTGCCGATGTCAGCATCTGTATCACGTAAGTATGCTTTGCATTGGGCAGACGAAAGCTCACCATGACATGCGTTGTGTTGCGAGCCTGGGCTCACCTTCTGGTGGTTCATGTCATCGGGCCAAATAGAAGGGGATGGTTGATGTCTGCTCGGGCTAGAGAGAGCGTCTGAGCCAGTAAATACCATTTCCGACATAGTCAGGACTCAGGACCGCTTCGGCTGTACGTTGTCCCAGCCATCACGTTGTGTAAACGCTGGAAGCCGAAATTCAACTTGAAGATTGCAACTTGAAGTAGCGCGCACTAATCACGCCCTGTGACAACCATGAAATCAGACTGGAGGTCGGCGACAAAAGTTGCAAGCGCGGTGCGTATAATCTTTATGTGTAAGTCGGAGTCCCAGTGTTTCTGTATACCGACCCAATGACTATACCCTGACAGGAACTGTCAACCTGGAGAGAAATGTGTGCCGGAGGAAGGATCAGCGAGTCTTTTTAGTCCATATTTACTCACTCTTTTGCAGGACACCTGCTAGTAGCATTGGCACATTCATGTGAAGCCATAATTCTTCCAAGTACTTGTTGGCACATCGTGAGTTAGACCGTTGGTACTTGAAGGCTGAAGCTGGCACTACTAGTACTGGCAGAGTATCGATGCACGCACTGCCAAGGCTGAGCAAACACTTCAGCGGTCGGTACAATTTCCGTTGGTCCGGGATTCGAGTTTGTTCATGATTAGCCACGCTATATAGTAAACTTGGCTCAAGCGTGAATTTGATTAATCCACTCTAGTTTTCCGATCTGCGTTGTGACTGGTCAGCCTGACCATGACCACGATCCCCTTCCACGGAACAACATATCTTGTACTATGATGTCAATTCGAATCGCCGAGTCCAAGTGATGGAGGGATGTCAGGAAAGGCGAGCAACCTAATAATGCTTCTAGTTCACTGCCTGACAGCGTGTCGTGCGGTCCGAGTAGATTGCCAATTTGTGCAACGATCTCACAAACTGGAGCATCGTTCCTGCCACCTAATTCGTGAGTTAGTACTCGCTGGCACTCCACTACCAATGATATTTCACAACGTATTGCGCGCATTGCAAACTGTCCAGGAAGTGAGTACTCGTCGAATGCTCGCTCTCATAGCTGATAACTTATCACGTCCTATCCAGTTCGTAAGCGATGGTTGATTCTATCCTGTCCGAGTCGCTGATGACTCACAGTATACTCGTCTCTTCTGGAAAGTGAGCAATCGTTCATTCCGTGCATTTATACTTGCCTCCTCCACTGCTATGTTTGTACTACGGAGTGATAGTCCGTCGATCATCCATTGCGTGCCCTCATGGCCATTTCGCAAGCTGTACCTTGAAAGTTGTTACATCCCGGATAGCGACTACATCGGCCCGTTGGTTCTGCGACGTTGGATCAGACCTTGCCATCACTGTGGGTCCTATCTACGTCTAGATCGTAGGTGACTATCAACTCTCGCAGACCGTTCTGTACTCATCCCACCCATATAGGAAGTGAGTCGTTCTCGAGTACGCGGTTTATATGCCGTCTCATAGATCATACCTGCCTATCGTATCCCATCAAGATCGTGAGTGATTGTGGACTCGTGTTTGCTGATAGCTCACTGTTGTAATCAGTCCAATCATGAGTTATGAACAATAACATTTGAGCAAGGGATGAAGCGTTCGCTTCCCAATTTTGCTTCCATCCTCATGCGAGTGGTCATAGTGCCATGCAGAAGATTTCAAACTCGGCAAAGACCCTGAGCGGTCGCGGTCAATGACAAACAACGTGAGCCAAAGCCTTAATTGGAGGAAACTCTTATATAACCATGCTCTCCCGACCCCGCGTTTTCGATGGCTTCTCAGCAGTAGACAATCAAGGTATGGGCCGAGAGTTCCACCAGCTGCGCTCATGCTTGTCAAACTATTGATCGACCCTTCTCCGAGTCTTGAGGCTGCGCCACAAATTAGTGTCTAGGCTCTTTCCGTGAACTTCCATGTGCTGGAGAATGTAGACAGACCGTACTTGCCTCTGCTACATATATGCGCAACTGGTCGTACCTCTCTGGTTTATCGACAGCGCAAGCCAGCCATCGAGACCTTGAAAATATTCGAACAGGTAAATCCGACACTGATCGTTGGGGGTCAGTAAAGACAAGTTGTTCAATTCGTAGATGCGGGAGTACTTGATTGACATCTGCCGCTCTTTCGGCCCTCCGCAATCGATCTAACCGGTTTATCAGGTAACGTCTTTTTCATTTCCCAAACACGTTTTGCGCACACCAACAGTCGGAAGCAATCCACAGGCCATGGGTGTCACAACAACGAAGTAACTTGGCTCCGCCGACCGAAACGGTGGTAAAGGAAAAACGCCCACAATTCTATCGCTCGTCCGCATCAAGCAACTGCCAGCACAGACGATCTTTGGAAGGAAAAGACGTCGCAGCCAATGGGCATAAGCGAGCGACTGCTGTGCTACTGATTGCGAATCCGGAGATTCGCAATGAGTCGCGCATTAGTTACTCGTCCGAGTTTACGATCGCTCTCAGAGCATGTACTACTCAGGGGAGAGTTTGGTCGTGAACTATCCTACGGCTGGTTGTCTTCCGATCGCCAGGTTCGACAGCTCGTGGCCGTCGCCCGTCCTTTGTGGCGCTGACAGCACAAGTGCAGGATCCGCGTCTCCATCGAGGATCTTGTGAGGTATACCATTATGCGGTATGAGCTACAGATGATGTGGAAATGAGAATGCGGAGTCCCCTCCGAGTCCACATTGCCCAGTTCGGGGAACAATTGACAATACGCGACCGGATCCGCTCTGGTGGCCCTTTGGCCCGACCCGACCCGGGTCGCACAGGTATTCGTTCTCTTCTCGTTGGACGTTGGATCTCTGCCGCTGAGATACACGGTATACGCGAAACGCAAGGGTGCAAGCCGCCTGGTTGTGCGAGTCTAAAAACTCATCGCCTGGTCGTCGCCGGAGAAGCCGAGACGCGTGTATCGTCACGGTCTAGTAGGAAACTGTCCTGCTGTTTGATGTGGTAACTTGAAGACAAACGGCATTGCATCCGCCTAGAAAAGAAAACTGAACGTTCAATCCGTAAGCTTGCGCACGTCCGGGGCGCCGTCCTAGGCTGCACTGGCAAAGGACGCTAGATCATCCGGGCCACCAAAGCATATCTTGCCCGATCGGACAGGCCCGAGGCTCGACTCAGCGCAGAAGGGAAAACGGACCCGCGTCAAAAACACTAGAATAAGAATGAAATAAAACCGTCCACTCTACATCCCCAGTGCACATAACGCTGCCTAACCAGACCCCTGGCCCGTCCCCACATCCCCCTCCCCCGCGATCGCCTCCAAATCCTTGCCATCCAACGCCTCTTGAATCATCGAAATTGTACTCTCCAAGCTCCGTCTTCGCGTCGACGGACTTGTCCGTGTCGTTCCCAAACTCGCTTGACGTCCATGTCGACCTCGGAACGGTACCTTGCTTGGTGATGACGTGGGTGACGTCGGCGTCGACGGTCCGGCCAAGCTCGAGTTACTCTGCGAGGATGCGAGCGAGGCAGACGATAGCGCTGCTTGGATGCTCGCTTCGATAGATCCAGAGGAAGAAAAGGAAAGGTCGCCTGCCGATGGCGTCTCGGGAAGGGATTGCGAGTGTGCGTGTTGGGCAAGGAATGCCTTGGCTTCTTCGGCGTCGAATAGTTCGGGCGGCAGACGTTCGTTTTCAATATCCGATTTTCGTCTGGGAGAGGATAAGCGCGTGGTTTTGTCGGAAAGTACAAGGAAACGTACGCATCTTCGAACCCTGAGATGGCATCCTTAATGCCTTCTGTACCCAACGCGAGCGAGCCATATGGCAATTTGGCAGATCCAGTTATGCTCTTCAACTCTCCCACCTTTTCTGACTCTTCTCTATTAGAACGACAGATGAGTCAACCCGTACTCGAAGAATGGTGGCAAGGATACGCACCGCAGAAGTGCAAAGACACGTGCCATACGTCCAACAGCAAGAATCTTATTCTTGATAACCTTTCTCCGCTCAATGGAATCTTCAGCATTCGGTTGCGGTATAACTTCTTCGTCGGATTCTTCGAGTTCTTCCTTGCTGCAGGTGTTCAAAACAGCGACAAGCATGTCCGTGACTATCACGGGGTTAATACCTCATTTCGAACGGGTAATGGCAACGCACTCTTCTCCCCAACGAAGGGTAAACTCCAAGTAAAGACATCCATAAAGTTGGGTAGCCAATAGGGATGTGGTGTACAATTAAATTGGCGGATATTCATCACGTTGCTCTCATATTTGAGAACGGCAGCTTTGTTGTTGTAAACGTCGAGATAGTTTGGTGCAGAGAAGATGGTCATCACAGAAGGGAAGCCAGTCGTCTTGGTTTTACGATACATCCGGTACCTGAAAATAGGTTCGGGAGATGATCGACGGTAGAAAAGAATCTAACGAACGCACCCTGCGTCCTGGGCCTCGTGTGCACGGATGATCGAAAGGAGGTTGTTACGTTCTAGGAACTGACACGCAGCCTGGTACCTGTCAACGAGGTGAGTATTTGCTGCAGCCGGCTAACGAGGGTAGAGCGCACGTAAAGAAATACGAGCATCCCCGCACGTGGTTGTGCACGAAACTCTCATTTATTTTTTCTTGCCCGAAATCTTCGACGGGATCCGACCACAGAATGTCACACATCAAGCCATGTGTGGGTGGTTCCCGGAATCGATCAACCTAGAGGAGTTCTTGAGATGCATGCCACGGGTGATGAACAGAAGAGATGTACTGCACGGATGTCATCCATCGTGTTTAATTCGGGTGATAGCCCACCATGTATGCATAGAAATTGTTTGTTCATGATGGCGGCGAGCGGCAGTGCACAAAACGACTCCATGCAGGCTTCGTAAATGCGCTCGGAATACTTGTGTTTACCTGATCCAGGCGACAGCCGGTTAGTATTTGATGGTGAGTCAATGCACGCGACTGACACTCAAGTTTGAACGTAAAATAATCTGTCAGGTGCCGGCACTCGTGGTTTCCACGGAGAAGGAAAAGCGTGTCCGGATACCATATCTTCAACGCCCACAAGTACAGCACGCACTGTCGAACAGTTGGTTAGCGGCTCGTAGAGTAGAAAAAACGAAGACTCACCTCGATGCTAAAGTAACCTCTGTCGACGTAGTCTCCGAGAAAGAGGTATCTCGTATCAGCGGGGCTCCCACCGACTTCAAAGAGTTTCATGAGATCATACTGGCACAACGCGGGTCAATTTACGGAGCCAGATAAACAGAGCGCGCCCACGCACATATTGACCATGGATGTCACCACAGACTAAGACATCATGAGTGCAAGCGATCAAGCAAAGCATGAGCATGACCGACCTGTGATTGGGGCATCCACCTGGAGGACGTTGGGCTCGACCCGGAGGATCGCTGTCGCCTTTTCGATGATGCATATGGCATGTTCCTCGCTTATCCGACCCTCCCTGTAGAAGTGGTTTTTGAGGAAGGCGATGTCCGGTTTTGATGGATCGTGTTTTGAGAAAAACTGGGCGTCCGTCGGGATATTCATCGCCGGGGCTTGCACCTTGGGACGGAAGCGTCAGCGGTGGGAGGCACGCGACGAAGAGGACGTACGTCTTTGACGACCCGTTCTTGGGTACTGATGACATTGCCGTCTTCGAGGACATGCTGGGTAAAGTCGACGTTGGATGGTCGCCGGCGATGTTCAATCTGCTCGATGGCCTTTTCGACGTGGGCTTGCGTGATGGGCATTATCGTGGACGGCGAGCACGGCGGCGGACACCAAGAAAAGGACGAAAGAAGGGAGTTTGCGTCAGGGTGGCGGGGTTCAAATGAGGGCCAACTTGGCGAGCTGGCCAGACAACAATAAATTGGTCTTTACGTGCTACAGTAACCAAATACATAGTCTATCCCATCACGAGCCAAAGTACGCCTTCAGAACATGGCTGGCAATATTGAAGCCGAGTAGCGACACGACATAGCTCGCGAACAGCGGCAACAGCGGGGCGAGAAGGATCTCCGCACGTATCAAAAACGGCAAGGCTGCTGGATTGAGTCCTTGGCGCTAAATGCCTTGATAGAATTGGCTCACCGCTGAGTCCGAGGTATACCCCGTAAATATACTGTGCGAATCTGGAAGTGGGGGTTAGGGTCGTGGGCATGCGTGAAGGGAGAACGACGTTACCCAACGAGGTAGAGGGTGTTGCCGACGAGAAGGCAGACCCACTTGTCCCTTGTGATGATGGGGAGCAGGATTAGTTGTGCGACATAGAGAGTGAGATAAAAGGGGAAGAATGAGTTTGTGTGGACGTCAAAGGCGTATGCCCATTCGACTGACGAGTCAGCGAGCGATGAATGAGAGGTAGGTGACAAGAGCGCCTTGTTGGCAAAGAGACTGGGAAGCGTCAGTCCGGGTCGACGCTCGTACACAAGTGCCTACCGAAGCACGGTTGCGACGATCACGCCTACAAAGAGAAAGTCGCGCAGGATCATGATGAAAGCCAGTTTCACCGCGTCCAAAAAGGTGTAAGAATACACCGCAGCCCAACCCATGGCTGCCACTGCAGCACGGTCAGGAGGACCAAGGAGGAAAACTGGTCCATACCGAAAAGACAGCCAAAGAGCAGGATGAGTATGGCGGGGTCATCTCTTGCCCAGGTGTTCTTTGTCTCTGCAAACACGGTCGTACGCAGAACTGGCGACGCGATGGACACTCACGTTTGTGGTAATATACATTGCGATAACTGGACATCGTCAACGGCAGCCCCGCTGATAACCGATGATGCGACTCACACTCGTTTTGGTGCCAGACAGAGATAGGACAGCTGCCACAGTGCTAGCTCGAAATCCTGTTGGGCATGAGCATCGTTGGACCGCATACGAGTGTTATGGGACGGACCATCTGCTGAAAACGGTGCAGTCGACGGAATATGAGAGGCACGCGGCTCGAGAGGGCGGCATTGGCTGGAGGATGCGTCGGATACGCGGGCGACGTCAGCGGGAGGATGGCCATCTCGACATGACCCACCTCTGGACGGCACGCGTCGGCACTGTGTCGGAGAATGAAATATTCAAGCGGCGCGCTTTTCTTTTGTGGGTCTCCTCGCCGTCGTTTGCTTGATTACCAACAGCGACCGCGATGGAGGACGACAACGAGGTGCTCGACTGGGGCCACGAAGACGAGCTCGCCATAGCCGCGTATGGCAGCGGCAACCGCACCCTGGATGCAGACGACGCAGAGGACGCCGTCTCGCTCGGTGGCGACGAGGAGGACGAGTTTTTAACTTACCAGTCTCGCGCTCCACAGGAATTCTCTCAGTCGCCCCCAAAAAGCCCACCGAGGCCAAAACAAGACCCCTCAATGGCCTGCAGCGTTTCTCCGCGTCCACCCAGGCTACAAGAACCCTACGCAGACCCATCTTCGCTACCTCCTCGTACGCTCGTGCACGCCCTGCCTCCCAAGCCCGTCGTCTCTACTGTGCCGTTCGTCCATCCTTCTCACCCGTCTATCATTGAAGCTACAGCAATGGCTAGTCGTGCCGATCACGACAAGAGAAACGGCGCTGCTCCAAACGCTAGCACGTATGACCACAATGACTCGCTGCCACCAGGCTGGGAGGTCAAATACCCAAGAAACGGTCGCGGCGTGTACTATTATAACATCCACACCCAGGAGTCTACTTGGACTCGTCCTACAGCTCCGTCCCTCCGTGAAAAACGCGGAGAGCGTTCTGACCATCGTGATGACCCTCTTGACAAACCTCTGTCCACCAGGAACGGCGAATCTCTAATCCCACGTATAGGTCGCTCAGACAGTGATGACATGTCTTACGATGATCGCCACTATCGTCCTGGAGAGTCCGCTCGCCGGGAAGAGCGTCCCGCTCGTTCCTCGCAGCTCATGATGGATTCATACGTTCCAGAATCGTATTCTCCCAACCACCGCAATACTCGATCTTCGCCCCCACCCCCTCGGGCAAGAGAAAGGGATCCTACACCGCCGCCTCGTCGACTTCCCTCTCCTAATGGCTCCTATGGTGATCATGATGGCATGAAATGTTCTTACCGAGAACCATCTCTAGCCACGCCCTCTAGTCAAGATCGCGTCCGGGTTGTGCACGACGATGTGCCACACGAACGCACAAGGGAACGCAGACAACGCGACGTCCCCCCTCCTTCAGAAACTGAGCGCCGTATTCTACCTCGCGACTCAGAAAGGTCATCGACTACAAGTACGTTGTCCGCCTCCTCCCCTCCCCCACCTCTCGTACTCGGCGCATGTGCTCCTCCCAAGGTGGAGGACGGAGCATCCCGCAGACGTCTCGCGAAGCCTTGGGAGTCGAGCTGCGCCATACGGTACCTTGTTCCTTTTTATTCGACTTCCTCGCATGGACACACGGACGCTCATCATGGATCCCTGTCTTCCCCCTTTTTTGCCATTTCTCTTCTCTTTTGTACCCTCTTTTGCATCCCTCTTCGCACCTTTATTCTTTAGGGACAAGGTCGCCCGTCTCCTATAGTCGTGGCTCTCAGGAATCTGCAGGCGCTATTCCACACTCCTCAGTCAAGCCATTTCAGCTGGTCCCGGAAGCACCCCTCGCTAGCAGAAAGAGCCGTTTCTCGCAAGTTGACACTCCCGCTCAGCACACTCATCGACAATTCGACTCCCGCGATGTTGGCATCCGGCGAGCCCGTACTGATGACACCTCTCGTGGTGCTCGCTACGTCGACGACTTTCCAAGCTCGCGCTCAATGGCAGACGTACGCGGGGACGACGACACTCCTACCCACCCTGCGTCAGATGCACAACGTACGTCTTTGAGCCATCCTATACAACACCCATCCTCATCTCAGCGTCGACTCCGGTATATGCACCTTTACTTTCATCGTATCTTCTTCAATATCCAGGGCCAGGATCAAGAAAGAGAACACCTTTGGCGCCACAGGATGAGGCATTCATCCCGAGTGCAAGGTCAGCCCCTGTCCAACGCAGCGGTAACCATCCCTCCGGCCCCACCGGCCCAGCTTCATCGTCGGTGCATGAGAATCGGCACACCGGTAGGATAGCCCCTGATCATGCGCTTCGCGACTCGGCTCGACGGAGTCCTTCTGCACCACTTCAACCTCAACCTCGGCCTGCCCCTGCTGAGCGTGGCGATATCGATCGCGCGCGTTCTCGCCGGCCAAAATCGCAAGCAAACGGACTCTCTCAAACGGATTCACGCAACGCACTTGAGTCCTCAAGAGGTCGTACCCATGATGTTGCAATGGATGTTGACGACGCTCCCCTACCTAGGTCTGCTGATTCGCCATCAAAACAGATTCCTTCGGGACGACTAACCCTGCGGGATGATGTGCCAAGATATCCGAGGGCAATGCTAAACTCGGAAAATGAAAGAGGTACGCCTGTCGCACTTCTGTGTTTGTCCGACGACTGATGGACACTACTGTAACGATAGGTGCTCGTGAAGCTTGGGACGGGATGGATGCAAGACACCGCCCCGCAGCTGATGGCACTTCCCGTTCTGGTCCTTTGAGGGATCGATCCGGAGCAGAACGTCATTCCGCAGATCAGAGTGCTCAAGCAAGTTTCTGCATTTCGCTATGAAAGACGATTCACTAAAGCCCTACCTTTACCAGCAGAAAGAGCCGCATCGTGCTGCAGAAACAAGACCTCCCCCAGCTGGATCCAGCGTCAAGCTGTCTGGGACAAACAACATACCCATTGGCTCCAGAAACAAGTTTGCTAGCAACGGCCCGCCTCCCGTTGTGCCACCAAGCGGTGTTCATCGCCCACCCACTTCTGGAAGTAATGGTGAGCCAGTTGCTCCGAGGCGGGACCGCGATCGCATGAACAGGGACCATGAATGGCCCGTAAGTTTTTCAACCGTATTCGTTATAGTGGTCTCACACGGTGCTTCAGCCACATCTTGATGGTCCCACTGGGGACCGAGGTGTACCGATTGAGTCAGCCAGACGCGAAGACGTTCATCGATCTCCTGTAAGCTCCAATCCTTCTGTGATTGTAGTATGGCTGACACGCTTTTGAATAGCTGAGTAGCTCGCGTGCTTTGCTTCCAGTTGAACCAGCACCACCAACTCGTCCTTCCCGAGCAGCGCTGGGTATTGTGAGTTTATAACGAATACTAATCGCTTGTACTCTCCTCACTTTTTTCTTTTCCAAGTCCCGATTTGGGCCGCCCATCGTCAAGGAAAGCACTGAGCCTGCACGACTGCAAACGAACGTTTCTTCGGAAAGCCTTGCTTGTGAACCCTTGCCAGAGGACTCGGCACGCGCTACGCCACCCCCACCTTCGCGAGAGTCTTCCATGACGTCAGTGCCACCCGCCCGCCCATCTCATCTACCTCCCCGACCAGTAAGCCCACCTCAGGGATATCGATTCCGCTCGGTAGATACGAAGCCACTTCTCCGTCCTAATACGCGCAGCTCAATCGTTGACCCTCGGGTCGATGAAGCAATTGCTGAAGGACCTCCACGTCCCAAGCCATCCTCTCCTACACTTCGGAAGCGTGCAATGGGTACTTATCCTACCGATCCCCCGCCTGCGCCTCGGGACAAGCGCCCTGCGCTTAGTCCAGAGCGTGCTCGGACAAACTTCCGTGAGCCTGAGGCTGACCTTCATGTTCCTCGACCACCACCACCGTCCCCACCGCCACCCGTAGCCCAGGAAGAGGACTGCGAACGTGCACCACCATCTATGCACCCTGAGCGCGCGATGATGCTCCAATCCAACGGCTTACCCCCTCGACCACCCAGCATAATTGGGCGAGCCAGGTCCGGAAGGGGATTCAAGCGAGAGAGACGTGACGAACACGAGTACGGACGTGTAGAGCCGTTGCGAGGAAACTGCAAAGGCCGTTTTGGCTCTGCGTCACCTGTCGGCGAGCAGCGCGCTCGCTATCCTGAAGACGATCGTTCGGTGGTACTTGGAAGTGGAGGCGGGGGCGGAGGGGGCGCGTCGCTATTGGATCGGCTGACGCTGGACGAAGGAGATTGTATCAACGTGTCTTCGTTGCGTGAACGCGTTCAATTGCCGTCCAAGCGGGACAGGGAGGAGATGTTGGGTGTCAATCTCTCTTTCGATCCAGACGGCGAGGATTACGATGGGTCAAAGAGGGTGAGGCGACGAGGGGGAAACAGGGTCCGCAAGGCCAGATCTTGAGTCAACGCGCGTTTAATTTTTCTCTCTTGCACGTTAGTGTCTTGTCGTTAAAAGCTCCCATGCGTTTTTCTTTTCTTTTTTTTTGGCATAACTTGAACTACACCACTTAGCAAACCACCCAAGACTCGCAGCTCATTCGTTATTCCATTATTCCTCGTATTTGTTTCCAATTCTACAAGTGTCTACTCCAGTATGTGATGGCGATTCCTTGACTGCATCCCGACCGCCTCGTGCGCAAACTCGGCAAATACCTCGGGTTTCCAATGTTCTCGCACGAAATCCATATCGTGTCTCGGCCTCCACCACTCCAATAGAAGAAAAAAGAGACAATCTATGATGAGAATGGTAGTGTAGATGAGTCCCGCAAACGGGCCCAACAACATCGTCCTATGCAGTACACAGTCAGTACTCTCGGCGAAACTCGACACCAGACGAAACTCGACACAACGCACCGACGAACGCGCGTCTCAAAATCAATAGGTTCTGATCGCACGACAGCGTTGTACACTGCCTCGGTACGTTGAGCGACGTGCGCCCAGTCGTAAAACCGTTTGACGCGTGTGTGGGCTTCGAGCGGGTCGTGCACGCCTCGGGAGACGATGTCGATCGCTTCGGAGAGTGCGCGGAAGAGGTCTGTGGGTGGGTCGTCAGTGGTTGGCGTGGGTCGTAGAAAGGAGGGGCGAGTGGAAGCAGGACGCACCGTCTTCATCGGGGTTCGCAAACGAGATCATGTCTTCGGGAAGAATCTCGGGAACACCGCCGACGCGGGTAGAGACGACGTAGAGGCCTGTACAGGCAGCTTCGAGGATAGCGATGCCAAAAGACTCTGTGAGGGACGTGTTGAGGAAGATGGAGCCACGAGTGAGGACCTGGTCTCGTGTCAACCTCGAGCAAGGGTAATGATGATGGAAGTCAACTTGCGTTTCGCACGTCGCGGTGTCGAACCGGTCCGAGCAGTTCGATTCGATCTTGGAGAAAATGACGTTCGCGCGCTTGGAGTAAATCGTTCAGTTTCGGACCGTCTCCACCTGACGTGGCGCTGAGTGGATGTCAAACGGACTGCTAGCTCACGCACCGACGATAAAGTTGACGTTTGGAAAGGCGGCACAGACGCGTGGCGCAGTGGCGACGAGGAGATCGACACCCTTGCGATAAGCCAGGCGGGAAATGACGACAATGTTGACTAAGTTGGTCGGGAGAGAGGGGTACTGGGCAAAGGGTGGATGAACTCACTTGTCTCCAGCAGTTGCGGTCGGGGCGATGGGGTAAACTGCTCGGCAACGAGTGCGTTCGGGATCGTGTATACGCTAGATCGTACGACAGACATCGAAGGGTCCTCCTCCGAAGTCTCAAACAGTTGTCCCCGAAGCACGGTATTTTCGCGCCTACCAGGTCCGGCGTTTGGCTTTAGCGGTCCACCGTGCCACCTTGAGTTGACCGGACTTACCCCGTATGTGAGACGCAAATCACAGCATCAACGTTTTTGAGCGCAGCTGCCAGGAGCTTGTTTGTCAAGATGCTCGCCGCGTCTTCAAACCCAAACAGACTGTGATCTGTAAACACCGTACGCACGCCAAAGAAGTGGGCATGCAAGATGCCTTCTTGGCCCAGAGACGATAGACTCGCATGCGCATGGATCAACTGAATATGCTCCCGGACGATGATGGTCCGAAAGTAGGGCAAAAAAGTGAAGTAGTTCGGCAAGGTAGCAGACGAAGCGATGGTCGTGAAAGGAATGTAGTAGACCTTGAGTGAGGGCAGCAGCCAGCGCACGCCGACGCGGTCTGGAGGGTGACTGTGCGTGATGACGATGACTTTGTGGCCACGACGGATAAGATTTGCGCTGAGCATGTATATGTGGTTTTCTACTCCGCCCACGTTGGGGTAGAAGAAATCAGATATCATTCTGCACGAACTGTCAGGACGTGTTGTCGAACGTGAATATTGTTAGACTCGTACGCAATGGAAAGCGGCTCATCCTTCATTGCAGGACCTTGGTAGCTGTCCAGCACCAACATTGAACATGAACATACTCTGTATCAGTATGGACGACCTACATGGTTTCGCGGTGCAACGCGGCCAAGGGAAAAAAAATTAGTTCAGCGGAGGATCGAACTCCGAACCTTCTGTGTGTGAGACAGAAATCATAACCATTAGACCACTGAACTGCCGAACTTTCATTAGCGCAAGTCGGGTTTGTAAGTGTGAGCGTGGAAACCGTTGCTGAACCGGGTCCGCAACTTCGCTGCGACCACAAAGGCGGTCCACCGATGAGTTCAGAGTTCGGTGGTTTTCCAAGCTGACTGTATTTCCGATTCTATTCCAAGTCTCACGTATCTTCAATATTTTGGTGAGTTTTGTCTTCGTCCTGCATGCTTTATTCAAGCAGGAATTTATGTGCATAGTTACCTTCTATTGCTCGGCCATCGAAAGCATTATGTGGTCTGCGTGCTCTCTGAGGCTACAATGATTTTCCAGTTCTAGCACACACTGGCGTTTGTTGGTCCTCCGCTTACATGGTGGCGAATCTTTGCAAGTTCCATCGATGACCGTACGACAGGTCACCAAAATAATCCTTAGGATTGATTCGAGAACTGCTGTAAGTGGTTCAGTATGGAGTGTATCAGGACGCGCTGCTTTGTGAGGTTACTGATCGAGCATGTTCAGATTCGTGACTAGGACAAGCGACATTCTGACTCGCCTTTGACCCTCCCTGCTACTAGATCGTGAAATGATTATTGATCACAACAAACAACTTACTTCCTTCTATGACGGATCCTGGAGTCCCCAGACCACTCGACATCGTGTATCTCGTCGCGGGTTGGTCTAACGTAGAGGGCCTGGTAGTTCTCAGCACTGTGGGCCGCTTTCTCTGTGCAGTTCCTTTCCTGACGTCCTCTTCAAGGTTTCTAAACCCCTCACACCAGATTCGACTCGAACCTGGTTTGCTGCTATGAAACTGTGTCTTGATCCATGAATCGTCCATCGATCAGGAGACTGGAAAGATGTCTGTCACCCTATTTGGATTAAACAAGCCAGACAAACCAGGGGGCAGAGCATTAGAAGTCTTGGAGGTTTGCCTAGCAACTGATGCCAGCATTTCGTTGAGACAATGTCGAGTTTCTGTATCGGATTGAGAGGGCACCATGCATGTGGTGTAATCCACAGGATAGACGGGTATCCGTCTGACTTTTCGTTCGACTATCAGTCAGGGGTCCTGTCGATCCGATATTCCTTGGTCGAGGAGAGACGCTCTTCAAGCAATCTTCTTGCTTTGGATGCCTTTGGAGGCACTTCGCTTTTCTTGTGATGATGAATTTTACTCGCGATACGCAGAAATCAAAGCGGGGGGGACGTTTGGTGAGTTGCTAGAAATGTGTTAAATGTGGTCTCTGATGCCTCTTCAAGTTCCCGGGATGGTCAAAGACAATATCAATATCGATGCGACTCGGGTGTATATTAGCTGTGTATTCAGATTGTCTTTCTGAGGCACGGTAGTGCGGAAAACGTGGTTATGATTCCCACGTCGGAGAGATGCGTCACTGGTCCGAGGCGATGTTTCCCTAGCTGGCAATGTGTTTTTATTCAGAAGCCTACATGATATGATTATATGACTGACATTGAACACTGGGAGTGTCACGGATCTGAGGCAAGATCGTCCCAGTTCAGCAATGGGGGATATCTCAGCGCCATTGACGGGCCGACGAATGTCCTGTAGTAGCTCAATGTTCATGTGAGTCCAGTTCCTGTGATATGTCAATTACTCTCCTTGCAACCCGGCTAACATCGATAAGCCGAACCCATTGGCACACAAAATATTTACTACATGTTAGCTACCCTCAACACACGGCTGTGAACAGACACACGGTAGCTTAAGGGAACAGAATGCGGACTTAGATGATCAGGGTGTCGTGATTTCTTTCAACAACTTCGAGGTACTGTACACGGACAAGATGACACAACCGCTCAACGTTACACTGGGGAACCTCCTGTCATGTCAAGTGGAGTTAGCGCCACTGTATGATGCATATTCGGACGACAAACATGTTATACAACTGCATCGTGTTACTTCTTGCTGCTCTTCGAGGAACCGCCATTTTCACCAGAGGTCTGGGCATTTTCACGGCGATCCGCAGTGCTCTGTGCGCGCGACTTGAAATCCTGATTGGTCCCAGTCCGATCCTGTCTCCGTCAATGGTCATGAATTCTTATTACCAACACAAGACTCACCGCGTGCGACTGGATGCGTGCAGCAGCGTCCTTATCCATGTAGTTGGTCTTCTTGTTAGACATAGGTATGATTATATCGAGCGTGGTGGCCGGCGTGATGATAGGTGAAGAAAGAAGGGGGAGAAGTGGACCAGACTGAGGGATTTTATACCGTGCAGTCGGACATCACCGATAGTATTTATTGGGAATCTTGCGTCGAGAACAGCACGAAGCCTCGAGGATAGGCCATGACCGAAGAAAGGAGCATAAAGACCGCCGACTTCCCAATAAGAGGCGAAGGTAGATCATCCAACGCTCGTATATGTCCAAAGTTCTGACAACCTCGGGTCAAGGACGGCCGAAGAAGGAGGCATAACTTGAAAGTCCGCCGACCTCCAGATAAGAGGTGAACGCAGATCTTCAAACGTACTACTGTTTAGAACTTGAATCGCGATTGCAATAATAACCCGCGCAACGACAAGCTCGCAGGTGTCCCCGCTATCCGTGAAACGGTCTACGATCCTCGGCGTTAGTTGAAGCAGCTTCACAAAATGTGTTGTATCACGCTAACATACCGTAACTCTGCCAGTAAATCTTAGCATCTTATTCATGGCATTTGTGAATGAGGAAACCGCGAATGACCCTGCGCACGAAAAATGCGTAACGCGAACCCCAAACACAAACTTGCCATGCTCCAGAACTCAAGGAGGCGAAGAAGAGCTCATCTCCCGCTGAGATGACCACGTCTAGGATGGAACAAACCGAGCATCTCAGTCTAAGAAACCCGGTCACTACATAGATTGGATTCCTCTCAGCGGTGAGAACTTCAAGGAACATACCAGAGAGAGAACAGTATTACGAACGGATCCTATGTCCGAACCCGTCTTCAAGACAGTGTGTCGCAAGTTCCTTGTCACTGGGTGGGACTCTTGTGCAATGTGGGGTCGTACATAAAACATTTTCTCGTGTTCTCGGTAACTCGCGTATAAATTGAGCAACGTGTACTTGTTTACTCTGACTGCAGTGGCCCGGTGTCCTTCAAGTTGAACTCAAGTCAAACAACACAACAGTGCCCAACACGCTGGGACATCCTGCTCTGTACAATACACGCGAAACTCTGACTCTAGACATTCGCCTCACCACGATCTGACACATTCCGGGTATGGCTGGTGGATATATCGATGCCGTTCATAGAGGCTAGAGCATGGCCCATCATTGACGCGTTTATGTGCATATTCATGCGAAGGTCAATCTACCATTACAAACTCGTGGGGTTCGGTTATGTCCTTCAGCAGGGTGTGGCCCAAGCAGTGTTGCAGTGATGAATACCCGCACTACTATCATCAATTTTCCGCTCTTCCACCAGCATCTCTTCAGTTTCTTCAGTCTGCTGCTCAACATCTGCAAACACGATTGTGGTAGAGGTAATACCCCTCCGTGACAAGTCAAGTCCATTGTTGATGCAGTGTTCGTTTTTTCTTTGCAAATCTCGGAAATGAAGTTCCCGAATGCTTAGGATGAGTCTTGGGGTTAAAATGAACAAGGGAGGGTATCCCACAGCGGCTAAAGCCAGTGATGTCTCTGCCGAGAGAGTGCCTGAGATACCAATTGCCGTAATCATGTTGAACAATAGGATACTTTGACAGAGATTCAGCGTTAGTTCAACTCGTTTTGTGCTTTGAGATTGGAAGGAAAGAATTAAGATCGAGGACATACACCAGGAAATAGAGGATGCTACCCCTGACAACCAGATTTGCATAACGGTTGAAACGCCATTCCTTTGTTGCATTGTGCATTCGAAGTGCAGACCGGATGAATTGCATGATCACAAGAATGCTCATTGTTGCGGTGAGAATCAATTCAGGAATGGCAATAACCTTTGACCACGTGGTTGCATCGAGATCCACCATGCAAAACGAGTCATTAAGCAGTTTGATACCAGCTGTGCGGCCGCCAGCGAATGATTCAGAGCGGGCGACCATTGGAAACGACCTGACTCTGCATACCTTGGAGTTGCGATCTGGTAGTACTATAGACGATACAAGAAATGATCTTGAGGGTGACCTCTACAACATAGATCACAAGGAGGATCCTGAGGACTGACTTCGACTGATGGTAAATTGCTGATAACGAGAGGACCATCACCACTGTAGTCATGTCATAGTAGGCTTTCCGAAAAGGATTCCATAACAACTTACGGTTTGTTGCACTGGTAAAAATAGCGTACGCCCATCCACCAAATAGGTATTTTATGTAACCTTTCCGTCACCATTGAGTGCTAGAGTAAACGTAAATGCTAGAAATTCATTGCTCACATCTGTGATTAATGTCAGTGGTTTAGGCGTCCAACAACAAACTCGGAGACTAGATACGTACATCTGCGGATTGATTCAACATAGATGTCCGTGCCGAATAGTGTAAAAAAAGGTCACCTTTTCAGACGTTGGCAGGAAGCTACTTCCCACTTTTAGGGGGTAACGTCAGCTTGATCTGCGTGAGTAGTCAATTCTGAATATTGAACACACTCAAACTAGAACCACTGAACCGACCAAGTCGGAAGTATTCAGTACCCACATATATGCCAACTACTATAGACGTACATCAAGGTAACAAGGCCGAAATAACGAGCCTATAAGATTGTTTCGCTTTGGACGCTGTCTTGCGAATGTGTGGAGGTACATACGAGGATGAATAGTGCAGACATTAAAGTCCATGGTCTAAGCTGTGGTTCGATCACAAGACTTGAATCAGATATGAATTTAAAGGTGAATGGTGATGACTGACCCAAATAAATTCTATCTATACACATGCTCAGCTCGTCTACGGCTCGCATACTCGACGATATATGAATGCTAGTCCATACCTCACTCGGAAATGTAAGTGCTTGCGACACAGGGGAGTGAGCCAAGCGTGAAAAATCGAAGACCAGGATGAATTACTCACCATGGTCGTATCCGATGACACTGAGCACGGCAACTGTGGTCTCCGTCAGATCGTGCGGTCGTTCGTATGACTAGACGCACAAGTCACGTAGTTAGAATGTTGTACATCCGCAGTTATCGATCGAAGCGGGGAATACATTGTCTGGGTATGTGCGCAAGGAAGAGAGACCGAAACCAGACAAGTAAGAGAGACGAAAGAAACCCGAGAGGAATACCTGAGGGAAATTGCACGGGAGCGCCCCGGCGAGGAGGCAAATGGTGCCTGAACAATAGTTCCGATGAAATCGCACAATTCTCCACACCATAGGCTGTACATCACAGCCATCGAGTCAATATTAAGTAGTAGAATCTCCGAACCTGGCCCTGAAGGCTGATCGTCATGCAAGCGCGGTAGCATAACGCGAGTATGTTGGAGAACAGACCATAGATCACCCTTACTATCACTGCACCAGTGTTGCAAACACTTTTGGTGCAAGGTCTATAGTTGGTGAAAATCAACAAATTGAAACTTGAAAAGTGTATAGACAGGTGGGGAAAACCCTTGCCTTGAATCCACAAGAAAAATGTGAGGGTCCGTCAAAAAGCTTCATGTGCCAGAGAGATGCCGGCGCGAAAAGTACAAAATGGCATAGAGATGCAAAATTTCTCCGAGAGGGATGTCACACATTGTCACAGTGCTTTTTAGATCTCCGCTGATCTAGCCATCGTCGTCATCCCACAGTGTGTATGGATGATCATTAGGCTAGTAGATACAATAAAACCATGTATGAATGCAGTGGACATTTGCACATGGCATGCGTGTCACCTGGGCCGTCACAATCAAATAAATTTTGATTGTGCCAATAAGCTGACCTTATATTTCACACTCCAACTGGTCCTGTCACACTGGTCTCTGAGATGATCTCACTGATTGCAATGAATGCACAAGTAGGTGTTATGAGAGGTATGTGGCCTGGGGACGACTGAGAGCGGTGATAGGCGAGGACCTGAACCAGGTTACAATCGATGGGGAGCTCCCATCGATCCCTGGCCCATATATATACTGTATGTTTACATAATTGGTCACTATATATGGTGTATGTATGTGGTCCATGTGCTGGTTTGTATGCTTCTACTCCAACAGTAGGACCTTGGAAAAATGTTCCAGACAGTCCAATGCATTTCTAGTATATCCAAAGTGAAAGGCAGACTTTTAGACTGAATAGTTGTCTTCGAGCACCTGCAATGCTCAGATTTGGTTGTTCAGCCTATTAATGATGTGATAGACTCATTGCTTGTCTGTCTTTCATCAAATGAAATAGAACAGCATCTTGATTGCACTTACACCAACCTAGAAACAACACAAGAAGCCTCCTGTGTCATTTTTGCATATACTACTACAATGTTGTGTCTGTGTCAATTTGCAACTCCAGTGCAGTGATAGTATTCCAATCATTGTTTGCTACGTACACTCATTAGGTTTCCCTATTTGGACATCGTCGACCACTTGCGTTACACATTAATATTGCTTTCCTCTCGACTGGAGCTTACTTGGCTTCCAGAATCACATAGTAGTCACTCGACAGAACCTGGGGAATTCAAGAATACTTACAATGAACTCTACA
>JBBPOF010000322.1:0-28448 GCA_038091315.1 Porphyrellus cyaneotinctus | reverse complement strand
CATCTATCTTCTCCCCTGGAGCTCTCCAATGAGAACCCCCTCCTCCTGATGTGTAGGGGCAGTATGTTACTTGAGTCTGGGGCTCCAGTATACGAAGGGGGTAATGTTATGATACAATATATGTGCACCTCTGTTTTTCTTATATCTTCACATTTCTCTACGTTTGTGCTCCCTGGAATACTAACACCAGGTTGAGATGACTTTCTCCTTCTCTTTAACCAGGACAGCTTTAGCGTCATTGCATTACCTTAAATGTACTCCCCACGCCGTTCCTCCTCTTTATTGCTGGTAGGGGACATGCACTTATGTCTGGTTTACTCATCTATGGACAGCCTTCTCCTCTAAGTAGTAGTTCTCTTGCACTGCTTACGTTTCCCCTAGCAACCATCGTGACTCATTCGTGACTCAGTCATTCTATTACTTCTATGATGTTCTATAGATTAGTCATCCACAGTAGTTTGCTGGTACTTATACCGATCTGCCTGTACTTCTTCTCCTCATTCTTGATCTACGCAATACAATGTTCATTGTACATTCTCAAGTCTCCATCGTCCTTAGTCTATCTTGACTGAAGGAACCCTTGACCTTGACCTTGACTTGACTCTTGTCGTAGCTTTGTTCTATTGAGGACATTGTGTCTCTTCGTGAGTACCTCCCTCGAGACAAACAGAGTACGCTCAACGTATAGCATACGTTTTGTGTAACATCCCCTTGGCTGGCTTAAGATACTCTGCAAGCCTACTTTTAAGAATAAACCATAGATGTTCTATGGGGTTAATGTCTGGAGACTGAGCAAGCCATACCATGACCTCAAATCCATGGTCATCTAACCACTACCTGGCCTTTTTACTGGTGTGCTTGGGATCATTATCCTGTTGGAAAATGATGTTCTCTGGAAAAAATCCATAATACACCAGAGTTTGTTGGAGTTCATCCTCCAAAATCTATACATAGAGATCAGCATCCATCTTACCATCAATCTTGCAAGCCATTCCAACTCCTTCCCAAGTCATACAGCCCCATAGCATTACTAATCCTCCTCCAAACTTGACTCTTTCCTCTACAATCCTATCACTAAGGCCCTCACCTGCCCTTTTCCATGTCCATTTCCTACCATCTGACCCAATGCAATTAATTTTGGTCTCATCTGACCATATAACTCGCTTTTAGTCATCAACAGTCCAATCCTGATGACTTAGAGCAAAGTCCATTCTTGCCCTTTTATGATGCTGAAGAAGAAGAGGGCGTTTTTGCTTTACTACAGCCTTCATACCAGCTGTCTTCAAGTGGCAGCGAATAGTCTGAGGTGAGATGGAATGGTTCTTCACTTCCTAAAGTGTTTTGGTGACCTGGACTGCATTTTCAGCCTTTCCAGATCCAATAAGATGAATGGCATGGTGAATATCAGTAGCAGAAATGATTGAAGGGCAACCACCAGAGGCTTTGGGTAGGTCAGGAAGATGTTTGGATTGTATTCTGCTGATAGTAGATTGATTTAGACCAGTAGAAGAAGCAATTTGATGTGTTGAGTGACCCAATTCCAAGAGAGAGATAATATAGTGAGTTTGCTCAGCAGAGAGGGATTTCATGATGGTGGTTGTGGAAAAAGTGATGGTGTTTGCATATATTTGTATCATGTTGAACTTATTATACATCATGTGACCCATTGCTGATGTAATAACCCCTTGCAATATATTGTTTTGATACTTTAAATTATAAGCAACAAAACCAATGCAATGAGTACCTTTCATTAATTCCAGAATATTCCCTGATATAATAAGAATTACCTAGGACACCTAGGTACCATCAGAAAGCCCTGATTAAAGGCTTTCTAATGATATTTAGGTTCATGGGTCTAGCATCAAAATATCTCTAGATATTTGCTCCTCAACAAAACTGATGCAATGTTTGCATCAGTTTTGTTGCTCACTGTATGACACTTTCTAACAACAAAAAAATTTTGACCTTTTCACTTTCATTTTTGTGAGTCAAAGCTTTGATCTCTTCCAAACAATATAAGAACCCTTGAACCTTAGAAAATACTTTCATGAGTCTGTCAAACATAATTGCTGATGTTGCCCAAACATATTATTTCAGATGTCTTTAATGTTGTGGATGTGTATAACAGCTTGATGTGGTCATTGATACTGACTGTGATGTAATTTCTGGAGTTGCTTTGTGCTCAAAGTTTCAATCACTGTAGAAATCAAAGTGGTTGCAATAGGGGGATAGATGATGAGTAGAATCAGAGTCATACAACTTGACTATAACTTCAGGCTCTGGGTCGACTGGCTTAATTGCTGCAAGAGCGACCATGTCAGGAGCTTCATCATCAGCACTTGGGCAGATGGTTGCTCATCTTCATCAACCTCAGAGAACCAGTCTTCTGAGTTGGATTTAGTATCAAGGAGATCTGGGATGCTATCTCCATCGCTGTCATATCCATTCATAGGACATATGACCTAAGTGCCATCCTTGTTGCGCAACTGTGTTGCACTGGCAATGCTGCCTTTCTCAGGTGCCTTACCCTTTGGGCTGCTAGATGATGTCTTCCCACCTCTGGTGCTTGGCTTCTCAGAGCCAGACACTAGTCCTGTCTATGGCCCTTCCCACCACAGTTCCAGCAAACTCCTCTGGGTTTATATTAGAACCATGGTTACTATGAGGGTTCTATGCTCTATTTTGGCTTCAGAGTGCAAGTCTGCTTAAGGGTTGACCAAGTCTGGTAATGGGAGATGAGGTCTGAGGGTGAATGTTGAAGTCTGGAGGTGGATGATGATGTCCAGAGGCAGATGACAATGTTCAGAAGTGGGTAATGTAGAGGATGAGGATGGATAGGAATGTCTGAGAATGGATGTCCTGTGGACATGAGCAGAGGTCATGATGGCAACTTGAGGCAGAGTGCTGTGCCCTTGTGTGAACTATGTCCTTATATTTGATGGGGGATGGAGTTTAATGACAGGGGAGTCAAAGGTAGACTGAAGGAGAGTTAATTCTTGAGGTCAAAGGTTCATGAGATATTCAAGTTGATATTTGAACTAGAGTACAATATAGTACTCTAAGAGTTTATATATGGAGGTGACATGTCTGAATGACTAAGTAATGGAGGATGGAGGTAAGTGTGCTGGAGCTGTGATGGATGTACAAATGTTCAGAGCTGTGATGAATGCACTAATGTCTAGAGCTGTAATGGGTGTATGAATGCCTGGAGCTATGCTCCTATGTAAGACACAAGTTAAAGCTAATTAGCAATTTAGTTGTGTCAGAGGAGATGAGTAAAAGGGAGTCATAGAAGGGGAGTCATAATTGAAAGGGGATGGAAAGGAGTAGATTGAAACCTGGAGGTGCAGGAGTTTGCCAGAGGTGTGGAAAGTGCAGAATGTGACAGGAGTCAACATAGTGGATGACAAGAGTGGACTGGAATGTGCCCAGAAGTATTGGAGGTGATGTATGGGGTTGAACTTGAAACATGGGATATGGCATAGTGGATAGATAGGAAGATAAACACAACCATAGCTAGACTTGAGAAATGTCAGCCTGCTCGTCTGGATTGTGTATGTAAAGTCAGACTTTTATGCATTTAATCTGACTCTAGTTACATATTCCTGAATACAAGGCTTGATGTAGACAAAGTTTGATATGTCTAGACTATGGTTAAAGGTTGGATAGTAGTCATTTCAAGCAACTCAATTTGCATCATGTCTAGATAGCTAAGCCATTCAGATTTGAGTGGGTACAAAATTAATAGGAAATGATCTAGATAGATACATGCAAATCTTCATGAGAAGCACCCAGGACACCTTCCTGAGGACCTGTAGTAGTAGAGACCCTTCTTGCCCCACCTGTTTTTTCTTGCTGCAACAATTCTGGCCTTGGGCAATTTATAGCATGTCTAGATAGTGCTGCAACTTGAGATGAAGCTGCAGGTGGATTGGAAGCATGAAATACCAGCTTACCTCCAGCAGATCATCCAAGACATGACTTGCAGTTCATATTGCTCCTTGGCAGGCATCATACACTCCAAAATTTAATAAATATGTTGATGGGTGTTAGTTGATATATTACTCACTGTGTATAGCATGCAGGAACCAGTTTAGCAGCCTATGGCTCTGCATCCTCAATTGATGGAACCATCTATCAATGGACAGTCTTTGCCATTCAGTGACACTACTTTTCATCACTCTGAATACCTGTAAGTTAAACTCTTTTAGTTCATAAACACTCATTGTTTTCTTAGTGATCAACCCTTGTAATCACTGCTTAACTTGTATAGTGACCCCACATCAAAGGCACACTTCCTTGCCCATTCTCATAATCATAATCATATTTTTACTAAATTTGACCCCATTCTGAGTGCCTTCCAACTGCCTTGGAAAAATTTCAGGTCAAATTTCAAGTAAATTCTAAGCCAGTGGCATCTTGAAACCTTGCAAGTGCTTGCAAGACCTGGGAATTCATAATGGGTTTTTCTGACAAATGTTACCTTGCAGATAGCATTCACTGATAACTTAAGTAGAAGGCTTCTAAGGTGGTGGTTTGAGTTAGGTGAGGCAAAGGGGAAGATATACCTCATAATGGATGACATTAGACTTGAACATGAAATACTCCCTTTGAAACAAGTCTGTGCTTGCACAATGATGATATGCATATTAATGGTGTATGCTCACTGAAGCTGAAGCTCCAGTATTTCCAACTGCTGCTCTCTCATCATCTTCTATGCAAGGTGGTGTAACATACTCAGTTCCAAATAGAATTCATAGTGATTAAAAGTCCAGTCTGTAACTGGTCAAAAAACTGGCAACTGGACTGGACTGGACCATATACAACTGGTGTAAATCAGCGGATTTACTTACTGTCCAGTCCAGTCTTTTGAAAATCAAGAAAATAGAATGATTAGTCTAAAACCTGTTACAACCTATATATTACTTTGCAAAGTAAATGGGTATATTGCTACCATTTTCCTCCCTTCCCATGATTTTTATGATTTTTCCCTACTTTATTACTAGTATATATGTACATATGATCTAAAAATAGAAACATCCTGCCATCATGTGAACTAACTGACAGGATCCAAGGTGTTGTAGATAGCCAGGAGTAAGTACTACATATATTTGCCCATGCCACTGCTTGGTGTTACAATAGCCATGGGTGGCAACTGGCATAAACTTGAGAGGGTGTAGATTCAAGGGTCAAGGGTTCAAGGGTTTCAAGGAAACAGTCCAACAACTGTGGACATATGTTTCAGAGGTTTGAAGAGATATCCACTCAATGAAAGTGATAGTAATGAGGGAGCAAGCAAGAGAGCTACTATTGCAAGGGCCAAGTGAGATATAGAGTAGATACCAAGTAGGTCTAGCTTAAGGCATAAAGGGTGCCAGAGTGGCAACTTAAGTACTACTGGAGGTGGTTAAGGGCAGGCATAAGAAGCATGGCTGAATAAGCAAAAAGGAATCAGATAGAACATGATGGAAGGAAGCAATGATGGAGCAATTGGAATGCAATGGAATATGATGGAACAAGGATGAGTCATCATAGAAGAAACAGGATAAGTGCAAACAAGGCTTAGCTATGACAAAAGGAAATGAAAAAGAAAAGATAGGGGCAAATTATAACATTACCTCTGGTTTATGGCAAACACTCTGTTGTTTGCTTCATCAAAAATAGAACTCCTATCTGCAAGACTCTCTGGTCATGTTGGCAATAGTGTTGTCAGGAAACATGTTGTAGTTGTTATTGCTAAATGAGGGGGAGGACAGGATGGTGAGGGAGGATTCCATCAACAACAAAGGAGGGAGTAAGATATGTCTCAGCATGTAGTAAGGTGAGGACAAAGTCCTAGGGAGGGTGGACCATCTGGGGTCCATGAGGGTGGATGTGACATCATCAATGTCAGGGTCATTCTCTGTAGTGAGTGGGGGTGCAGGGTTGGAATCTAAGGTGGATTCAAGGGAGGTGCTACTAGAGATGGCAGATGTAGGTGCACTGGAGGATGGCCATGGTGGGGAGTGAGGGCTGTGAAGGCATTGCTGCTGATTATGATCAGGGGCAGTTTGGTGACAGTAGAGGCATTCATAGAGATGGCAGTCTCTCTTCATATGGCTAAGATGGTGGCAGAGGTAACAAGCTTGGTCATTGTGGGGATGACTGGGAGAGAGGATGGCATCAAGTTGGAGACATATGCTATCCATGATAGCCTAAGCATGTTGTTGGGCATCAGAGATGGGATGGGGACTGAGTATTACAGAGTGAATAGAGCCACTGGAGGATGATGAGGAGGACTGCTGGGAGAGGGATTGAGAGGGAGACTGAGTAGAGGTGGTGGGATGCCAGGGATGGGGTGGAGCAGGAGTAGGTGTGCAGGGAGTAAGGGGTTGTAAAGGAGGGGATGAGGGATGAGGGGCATGCTGAGTGAGAGTGGGGGAGTTGAGATTGTTTCAGAGAGCATCATGGGGAAATCAAGACAGAAGAAAGGTAGGCACAAGCATTGTTGATGATAGATGAGTAGGTCATTTCAAGGGTTTGATTGGAAACACCTTGGGGTAAGATTGCTTATAAGCATTCAGAAGGGTTTTGGCATGTCCTAAGTTGGACTCAGAGATCCAGAAATCTTCTTTGGCTGTGTATCCCTTCCATTGGATCAAGAAGGAGCAATAGAAAGGGGGTCCATGGTATTGTAAGAGCTTATCAATTTTGAATTCTTTCTCTCTGTTGATAAGGTCAGGTGGGGGTTTTGGTTTGAACCATGGACAGAATTTGCATGATAGGGTGATAAGAGGGAAGCATGAAATATAGGGTGAATCTTCCACATCTATGGAAGTCAGAGTCTATAAGATAGGGGAGATAAGATGTTGGTGATAGTGAAGGATCCTTCCTATTTGGGGGTGAACTTCAGGGATGACAGGTCTCATTTCAGATTGTAGGCCTCCAACCAAACCTTGCTTCCTTTCAGAAAAGGTTTGAATTTAGAATGCACTCAGGAGAACATAACTTGTTAGGCTAGTTTGTGGACTGCTAGGGCCATGTCTCTGGCTGCAAAGAGAACTTTGAGCTTGATTTTGACGGCAGGGACAGGGGAATCAGAGAGGACAGTTGGGAGGGCACAGAGTTTATAATCCATCATGATAAAAGAAGGGGGATTTGCTGGTGACAGAATGGAGGTAGTGATTGTGAGCAAATTTGGCATGGGTGATAGAATTAGCCCAAGAGGCTGTGTGTGATCCACAATAGATCTGTAAGAATGTTTCAATTTCCTGGTTGACACATTCTGTTTCTCTGTCAGATTGGAGATGATAGGCAGTGGATAGGAAAAGGTTATAGTTAAGGAGGCAGCCAAGTTTTTTGATGAAGAAGGAGCCAAACTGAGGGCTGCGATCACTGATGACTTTGTTGTAGAGGCCAAGTCATTTGCAGACTTTGTGAAAAAAAAAAAAAGAGGGAATGTCTTCTATAGTGGTGGTTTTCTTGGTGGGGCAAAGGATTACCCCCTTCGTAAGGCTGTGGTCCACCACAACCAAGAGGGAATCAAAGCAAGAAGATTCTGGGAGATCTGTGATGAGATCACAGGAAACCTGCTGGAGGGGGTGAGAGGTATGGGACTTGATTGGAGAGAGAGGGGGACATGTGAGATGTGTGTTGACCTTGGTGGCTTGACAGACTGCACAGTCTTCAGCATACTTGGGGATGAACTGGGTGAGACCAGGCCACCAGTACTCAGCAGTGACCAGCTGTCAAGTTTTCAAGAATCCTGAGTGACCAGCAGTCTTGTGGTTATAATAGTGGTGAAGAATATTATACCAGAGGTCATGTCATCAGAGGGAGGAACATAGATTTGATCTTGATATGTGAGGACCCCATCACGCAACTGCCAATCTGCAAGATGGAAGTGGAAAGGTGGGGAAATGTCCTCATTGATTGCCTAGAGAGCAATAATCAGGAAGGGGTCATCCTTTGAGTGCTTTTGGATGTGATTGCATATAGTGGTATCAATGACATGAACAAAGAGTGACAGGGAAAGGAGGGTGGTTCCTTCATTGTCCAAATCCAATGTAGGGAGGTGGTCTGGATGGCAGAAGAGATTATTGGATCTCGTGAGGGATGCTCCCTGGCAGGGACATGGATTATTTTGAGGTCAAAGTCTAAGAGGTCAAGCAGCCATGGGCTTGTTGACAGTTAAGGTTCTGAGGTTGTCAGAAGTTTGTAAGGTTCTTGTGATCAGTGAACATTTGTAGAGGGAAGGGGGAGCCGTGTAGATAGTGTCACCATGCCTTGAGGGTATGCATAATGGGAAGGAGTTCTCAGTTGTAAATATCATAGTTTTGTTCAGCAGTGGAGAATGACTGGGAGAGATAGGAACAGGGGTGCCAATCGTCATTGCAATTGGCTTGTAGAAGTATCCCTCCTGATGTGAACTTGGAGGTGTTGGTAGTGATAGTGAAGGGGGTATTGGGATCAGGGAGTCAAAGGACAGGTTGACTGAGGAACAGTTATTTCAATGTCTCAAATGCCTATTGGCAAGCAGGGAACCATTTCCATTTCTGGGACAGCTTGGTAAGGTCTATAAGAGGGCATGCAATGATGGAGCTAACTATTATATCCCATGTTTCAAATTCAACCTCATACATCACCTCTGACACTTCTGATTCATTCCAGACCACTCCTATCAACTCTGTCAACCACTATGTCAATTTCTGACACATTCCATGTTTACTCACTTCAATCTGCCCTTTCTGTCTTCCCTGACTATGACTCCCTTTCTATGACTCTCCAATTACTCATTCTCACTGACACAACCATTGCTAATCAGCTTAACCTGTGTCTCACTTAGGAGCACAGCTCTAGGCATTTGTACATCTGTCATAGCTCTGGATATTTGTATCTCTGTCGCAGTTTCAGCTCACTTATCCCTGTTCCCCATTACATACTTAGTCATTCAGACCTGTCACCTCTGTATATAAACCCCTAGAGTAATGTGTCATACTCTAGTTTGAATATCAACTTGAATACCCCATGAACCCTTGACCTCCTAAATGGATTGACTCCCAACTCCTCCAGTCACTACCTTTGGCTCCCCTGTCATTAACACTCCATTCCTTGTCAAATACAAGGACATAGTTTACACAAGGGCACAGTGCTCTGCCTTGAGTTGCTGAAGCTACAGTCCTTAGCCCCTTCTGCTCATGTTCACTGGACATTCATTCTTTAGGCATTTCTATCTGTCCTTGTCCTCTACATCATCCACTACTAAACTTTGTTGTCCACCTCCGGACATCATCATCTGCCTCTGGACATAATTGTCTACTTCCGGATGTCACTGTCCATTTCTGAACTTGGTCATCCACCTCTGGACTTTGGTGTTCACCCTTGGACCTTGTTCTTCATTACTGGACTTGGTCAACCCCTTAGTAAGCAGACTTGCACTCTGATGCCAAAACAAAGCTAGGCCTAACCCCCATAGTAATCATAGTTCTAAGACTAACAAGCATACAACTCTCCTTATGGTAAACCATGAGGAGAGAAAGACTCACTAGCACCAGCACAGGTATGTGAGGGAAGACTCACTATTGCACTGTCCTTGGAGTAGAGGAAAGATATGTGAGTGGAGAGCAAATAATCCTGTAGAGGGTTAAGAGAGTTCTTACTGTAATGTGATAGCAGGTCAGTATATAAACACCATGCTCATGCTTTAGAGTAGGTGTGGGATAAAGAAGTCCTTTAGTGCAGGCAAAGAATATCAAAGAATGATCTAAGCTAATGGCTGAAAAGAAGCTTATTGACATCCTTATCACTATTCAATAGTGGTAAAGCCATCTATCTGGCTTATCAACAATGAAAGGTTATAAATAAGAGATATGGTACTGTAGTCATTATCATGACATGATCCCCATGATATGGAGTCTAGACTGTGAAGCTAGAAAGTGAAAGTGAAAGGCTAGACATCCAATCAGGTTGAATTTCAACACTCCTCCTCATTATGAAGAATACATAACCAAATTAATGGCTCAAACCTGACATTCATGAGAGGTCAAGAATGAAGAGCACATAGTCAAATGAATGACTCAATCCTCTCTATCATCCAGGATGGGAGATCATCTGAATAGCATCTTGAAGATATTCAAATCTCTCAATGCCAAGATTCTTAGTGACAAAATCTGCCAACCATTCAGCTGTTCAAACAAAGAAAACTTCCACCTGTTTGATGTCCTATATAAATTTTCTGATGTAGTGCTCTGGGAGGTCAAATGTTTGGATCAACCTTCTACCATAGGATTTTTGTGCCAAGGGGATAGCACCAATGTTATCACAATAAAGGGGAGCTTTCTCAACTGTGAACTGTAACTTGGCAAAGAGAGATTTGATCCAAGAGATCTATTTGGCCACATCAGCCATAGCTTTATATTCTGCTTCTGTAGATGACAATGAAATTGTCTTCTATTGGGTCATAGTCCATGTAATGGAGGCACATAGATGAGAAGCCAGCAAAACCAAGTCACATTGAAGTGACTCTGATGATATTTTGGATGCATGAAAGCTCAGGAGTCCCATGTGCAGCAAGGTGATACATGATGAGCCACTAGGAACACTGTAAAGCAGTGTTAAATTGGGTGGGAGGGAGGGAAGTATACATGACTGTTATATGAAGGAAGAGAAAGATAAATTGATGGGGAGAAGTGGTGAGTCACTAAGATACATTAGCAAATGGGAGGTCATGAATGGACCAACCATGAAAGAGAACAGCTTGGAGCAATGTTGGATGGTGATGAATATAGCACTCAAATGTGTCTAATCTCCATCACTCAATTGCTTGGATTTGAGATGGAGGAACATGGATGTTGTGCCACCAGCATGCATAGAATGACCCCCAATAGAGCAAGGAAAGAAACTGTATAACCTAGACAGAAACCAAGAATGAGGGGGGACAGAACCATCAGAATGAAGCCATAGCTGAGAAAACAGAGGAAACATCAAATCATGAGCCATAATATACTTTTGAAATGACCCAAATGGATCAGGAGCACTGGTACTATTTTGAATGACAACCTAATCACCTTCAAACATTACATCAGTCTTAGACTGAGGGATATAGAAGGAAAAGAAGATCGAGTCGATGTGAATATCATGTCTCTAGGAGATCTTTGCAGTGGAGCGAAGAGAAGCAATGTCAGGCTGGACAAGCTCCCCCAAACACAGTAAGCCAAAGAAGCCAACAAGGAGCATGGTGAGGAATAGAAGAGTGTCATAAGACAATGGCCTAAAGAGATGAGTACAGACATGTTTGAGATCATCTCGAGTGAGAGGGGCCTTTTGATGTACAGGCCTCAAGAAGCAGCACATAGAGCCTTTGAGAGTGCACACAACCAGAGGCGAGTATCTATTTGAATAAACAGATGGATAGGATGATTCGAGTTCAGAGACAATGCCAGCCAGATAAGAGTGAACAGAATGAGGTAAAGGTGATGTACAGTGACAGAGTGTTCACAGTTGGATCAGTATTAAGATGATGGAGTTAATAGAAGGTGAGATAAGAATTGAGCACAGATGAGTACACAGATTGAGTGGAGTGATCAAGGGCACAGCCAAGGGTGATGGAGTGCCCAACTATGAGGAGAGGGCTGCCTGGCCATGAACAAAGGATCAACCTCTGATCTCCTGGATAACCAGGGAAAGCATGATCAGGAACCTTGACAGGAACCATGACCACATCCAAAGAGACACATCTTCTTGCACAAGTAACCAGTATTCATAAAACACTGAGGCAATATCAAGATATCTCAAAACACTCTATTAAGAAACAGGAGGAGGGCATTGGGCTTGTGATGATGAAATGAAATCCATGAAGGATCATCAGATTTGGAAACATGTGAATCTACCTCCTAACTGCACAACCATTCAAGGTCAATGGGTATTTGTTGAGAAAAGCGATGGTAGAAAGAAGGCCTGCGTTGTTGTCAAAGAATTTACTTAAATCTATGACATTGATTTCAAAGAGGCCTTCTCACCTGTGGCCAGGTTTGAGATGGTAAGGCTATTGTTAGCTTTGGCTGCCATAAATGACTGGGGCCTTGAGGCTCTCAATGTCAAAACTGCATTCTTATATGGCAAGTTGGACAAAGAAATCTATATAGATCAATCAGAAGAATATGTCCACCAGGGAATGGAAAATAAAGTCTGTCAACTTTATAGATCTTCTATGGGTCATAATTTGATGTTTCCTCTGTTTTCTCAGCTATGACTTCATTCTGATGGTTCTGTCCCCCCTCATTCTTGGTTTCTGTCTAGGTTATACAGTTTCTTTCCTTGCTCTATTGGGGGTCATTCTATGCATGCTGGTGGTGCAACATCCATGTTCTTCCATCTCAAATCCAAGTAATTGAGTGATGGAGATTAGACACATTTGAGTGCTATATTCATCACCATCCAACATTGCTCCAAGCTGTTCTCTTTCATGGTTGGTCCATTCATGACCCTCCATTTGCTAATGTATCTTAGTGACTTGCCACTTCTCCCCATCAATTTATCTTTCTCTTCCTTCATATAACAGTCATGTATACTTCCCTCCCTCCCACCCAATTTAACACTACTTTACAGTGTTCCTAGTGGCTTATTATGTATCACCTTGCTGCACATGGGACTCCTGAGCTTTCATGTATCCAAAATATCATCAGAGTCAGTTCAATGTGACTTGGTTTTGCTGGCTTCTCATCTAGGTGCCTCCATTACATGAACTAAGATCAATTGGCAGCCACATGTTGTGGGAAGTCAAGGAGATTACTGGTGAAACTGCAAGGGAATATCAGGTTATCTGGGCTAGTGTAGACTCTGACACTGGAAAACCTTGGGAACTATTGTGGATTGACACATCTAACTACACAGATCTGCATGTGACCTAATGGGGGGCAAAGACAGGCATAGATGATGCAGTCAATAAAGAATGAATCTGATAGGCATAGTTGATATGTATCCACCCTGCCAAAGGTACCATTGAGAAGCACAAGTGGCAGTGTAGTGTGGAGCCATCAGGATGAAGATATTGATATTCAAAACACTAGCAGTAAGAAGGCCAAGAAGCCCATCCTGTCTCATCCTACCACTTCCACTTCAACTGCCAGTCCCTTATCAACTGGTCTGGCTGCTCATGCTTCCACTACCACCAGCATCAAGATCCAACCTGATCCTGCATCACCATCATCTTCCAGATTTTCACTAAGTCCAACTCTGGGATTCAGAATCAACTCTGGTTCTCTTCCAACCATTTCTTATCTCTGCATCTCTCACCCTCTGGACTTGTCTTCTGCTTCTCTCTGGTTATGACTCTATTCCTATTACTTGTCTTTTATTCATTTTACATGACATTTTTCATTGCTAATAAGCTTTAAATCTGTGTCTTGCTTAGTAGCACAGCTCTGGACATATTTAGCTTCATCACAGTGCTAGGGATATTTACTTCCAACCTCCATATAGTTAGTCATTCAGACCTGATTCCTCCATATATAAAACTGTGTACTTTGTCTCTGTATGTCAGTTCAAATATCATTTTAATCACTTCCCTTGAGTCCCTCTTCAAGTGATCCATACTCTCATTGTCCTCTAAAATATGAGGTCCTTAGGAAACTGGTAAGGGCATAACATATAAGTCCTGCATCAATGACCTCATCCCTCCATCTACCTCTGATCTTCCATTATACCTCTGGTACACCTCTGACCCCAACCTCTGACCCCTGTGCTTCCACACTCTGGACTTCCTTGAACTTGATCCAGAAGAATTGGATTTAACAATCACCCACTTCTGCACATACAGTACAGGTTGATTGTTCTATATTGTTGCAGTGCTATTCTGATGTGCACATTTGTTTAGACTGCTAGATCATTCTCATCATTCATTCTGAGGATCAAAGAAATCAAAGAGTTGCAGTATGGAATTAGTATCACTTCCAATGCTGTGCTCAAGCTTGCACTTGAGGTCAGGGTAATCAAATTTCTAATTGCAGTCCTTTGACAGGTTGTAGATAACTCCTATTTCAGGGTCAGTGCAGGGCAACATTGAAGGCATTGAATGGCTTCAATGCCAAATTAGCATCACATCAAATGTGATACTAAAGTTGGTACTAGAGACAATGACAATGCTTAGAAGAGAATGAATTTGAATGTTTCATCACAGCCAAAGTCCATTCACAGAGTATTGTAGTATCCACAACAGCTGGGAATTTCAAACATCACCATATGTTGATAACAGCCATATACAACTACTGATTGGATGTTTGTGTGACATTTGCATTATGCCAGTGCATGATTCCCTACCATAAACTTTGCATTAACAACCACAAGAGTGAGCACCAGGAAGGACCTTGAGGCCAATGCTAATCTCATCATCAAGGAGCACAGATGAGGCTGGCTATGTTTCGCAAGTCCTGGCTGTCTAACACCTCCTCTGAATCATTCCTGAAAGTCTCTCATTTGTCAATTCCAACTCTCTTCTCCCCTCTGCCCCTGCATTTGCCAGCATGCCAGCCTAGAAGGTGTACTGCTCTTGTATTTAGACATTTATCCATGTGGCAAGCTACAATTCTGCCATGCTCACTACCCTGTTGTTTGCCATGAGCAATCACCACACAAAATCAAGCTTAGTCCCTTCATATAATTGATGGTCTTGCCAGATAAGTACTTGGCCCTCTCCTCAGCCTCAACTTGCCCCAAGTCTAGCCATGCTTGCAGTGTAACCTGGCTAATTGCAACCATACTTATATTGGGCTGGCCAGGATAGCAGATCTGTTTACCTAGCCAGTGCATTGTCCCTATGGAATGAGATACTTCAGAGGAATGGACAGTGTGGTGAAAATTTTGGTAAAAGAATAACTGGCAACTTAGTTCTAGTGTATACAGAGAATGGTTGCAAGATGTCCTGCTGGAGGGCTGAACAGTCCAGTAGGCCATTCACAGAAATCATGCTGTCCATTTTGCAGGCTTTTTGTCCTTGAATTCTCATTGATAGGCAGGGAGCTTCAGACAAGATGGTGTCAGAAAGGACACCATTGTTTGGAGCAAAGAATTGAATCATCAAATTTGCTATAGGATGAGAGTGATGCAAATCCAGATCACTTAGGTGATATCAATCTGATGTGCTTTACCTACTTGTGTGAGTCAAGAAAGGAGATTACATGCAACTCTGAGAAGTAAACTTACATAGCATAAGGCTGCTAGTATGGCAGATCTTCTCAGCTGGCAGTAAATCAGATGTTTCATAGTCTTGAAGCAACTATAGTTTTGCACTGTAAAATACTTGTATGAATAAGCAACATAAAGAAGTAGCATGCTGTTATACAGGATTGTTAAATTATGCTTTGTCCTTGTGGTGTCATTTACCAAGGGAAATTTTGTTTACTGTATCAGACACATGAGTTATAGTCTTTGACTTAAAGTGCTTGCTATGGTGTTTGCAGGCAAGTGACAACTTTGATAGCATAGGTCTACAGGGAGTGAGGAGCTGTTGAGAACCCAGATGGTATATGCAAGAAGTTGATATACCTGCAATTTGATGGATGTCTGTTCATTGGGAGACTGGATGCTTAGTACATACATGACATGGTTCCCAAATAAAAGTATAGAGTGTGGCCCACACCATTACAATAGTGTCAGAGTAGAATGTGCTGTACCAACATGCCAGATGGATGAGCTTGTTGCTGCAGCACTGAATTGCTCATGCTGAAATAGCTCCATAATTCATAAGTGGATTTTAGAGTGATTGAAGGTCATGAGAAACATGGTCAAATTGCCTGCAAAATGCCTATCTGCTTCACCTGTGTGTTTGTCTCTTGGGACAAAGTTATTAGCTATTGTATCAATGCTGTCTGTGTTATTTGTGTCTTTGTTTTTCAGAAGTTTGGTTGTTTATGCTCACTGTGTAGATAAGTGCCAGGTTCACCAGGGTGGCAACACTAACTCACTTTGGATACTAGAATAAAGCATTCAACAAGAGGGAGATAGAGATGAGCAGACAATAACTAGAATAGACCTGCATGATGCTGAATGAAAGAAAGAGCATTGTGTGAAATAAGTAAGAACTATTGATGTTGATGAAGTAGGACACTCTGCAGTGTGTGACAAAGCTCACTGGCATAGACACTGGTGAGAAAGATTGTAACTCCCTAGTGTAAACACTGGAGAGCCTGGCTAGCAAGGAAGATACATAGAAGAGAGAAAGTCAAGTAGGGGGATGACCACCATTACAGGAATTGCCAGTGGAAACAATGTGGCAGATGAAAGTAAACTGTGGTGAGCTTCAAACATTTAGGAATGGCTGTGAATGATGAGGTTATTAGTATGATGAAAGAACACAGCATGTAGATTATGTGTACATTGAGTGGCTTGATAAGTGAGAACACAAGAAAACACATTCAGAGAGGGGTGACATGGCCCAAGTAAGCTGCAAGCCTGAAGCACAACATACCTTTAATGTCTGGGAGTAGAAAACATAGAAGGCAATGCCTCACCACCAATGGCTAATCAGGCCTTTGGCCCAGCTGAACCTTCAGTCCATGAATGCTAAAGTTAACCAACATCAATTAAATGACATGCCTTAATCAACCCCAATCCAATTCAGAGATCTCTGAAAGATCTCAGCAATCAAATCAGAAGCACCCCAGGAAAGTCTCACATGGTTGCCATACCATGGAAATAAAACACAGGAATCCATTACCACATAGAGTTAGAAGCATCAAGTGGATCTTTTCAAAGGTCTAGACTCTCCTCTGATGGGGTATAAGCAGCAGCTTCTCACATCAACCTTGATATGGAACAAAAGGAGTTCTTAATAGGACAATAGATGACATGACATTTCTATTTTTGAAGATTATTAAGCATGGTCTGTGCACATGGCTCAGTGCTATATAAGGCAAGTCATCAGAGTTTGTTGCTTTAATAGAAAGAAGGTCTGATGAGTCCATAGATGAAATAGGCTGACCTTGTTGTTGGTACATGCCAGGTCTATTACCCTCTTTCTACTCTCCTCCTCCCCAGCATAACAAAGCATAGATGAGTCTAGTAAAGTGTAGGATAAACAGTCATTAGCAAAACTTTGGTAGTAAAGGTAGGATAAGCAGTCATTAGCATAAGAAAGCTTAGTAAAGTGCAGTAAAGTGTAGGATAGTTGCTCATTACCATAATGTTGAGAGTAAAGTGTACCATTGGTAGTGATTAGCAATTATTACCATAGTCAACTGTAGTCAAGTGTAGCTTTGTTAATCATGTTTTGCTTATTGTTTGTCATGATATGTTTGCATAGATGTGTTTAGTATTAATTACCATCAAATTGGTAGTTGATTACTCTTGGTTAATTACCCTTGGTTTGCTAGTTGATTAGCATTGAAATAGTAGTTGATTACCATAGGATCAGGTCAAAATCTGTGAAATTTGTGATTGATTGGTCATTAATGTGCACTGGTGTTTTTCATTAGGATTGAGTGTGGGAATGCTAGTCATGGCTTGCTTATGTTTGGTTTTGCTTGTCATGGGTGTGGGAATCCATAGCATGGGTGGTAGTTGTTGCTTTGTATCTTGTTTGTCTTGGTAGTTGTCATTACCATTAACTAGGATTGCTGGTGGTAATCACCAGTCATGGCTTGCTTTGCTGTTGTTTGCCTTTGTTTGTGTCTGGGAATGTTTGGCATTGGTGGTAGTTGTTTGTGATTGCTTGGTTTCACTTGTGTTTATGTAGTATTGTTAAATATAGCATTAGGTCAGATTTTATGAAATTTTGCATTCATTTTGCTTGTACTTGGATGGATTTGTGCTTTGCTTGTGTCAGATTGTATGTGTTAGTATGGTCAGTGTCTAGTGTACTATAGGCCAAGGTCTGGTAATTTTTTTTGTTTATTTTACTTGAATTTTGCAATATTTGTTTTATTTACAATAAATTAATGGAGTTTCCCCCACTCCTTTGGATAGCCTTGAACAGTAATAAGACTAATGGGGGGTTCCCCCCCAGACCCCCAAAGCTGAAATGCCTAATAAGCATAGTCCTTGATCTAGTTATATCTGTTACAATTTCCCTCTCATTCACCCCATCTTTGTTACCCCTATCCACCCCAACCCCTATAGATGTCAACAATGTGCCTTTTCATTTTTCAGACTTCATTCAGTTTCCACAGTTTCCTTTTTTTCTACAATGTATGCATCTGTACCCTCGAACCATTCCCTTATGGTTGTGGTGATACAGCCTTATTTCCTTTCTGACTTCTGGAGCTGCATCCATTTCCTTTTTGTTATGGCTTACATTACCATATTCTCATTTCATCATGTACAGACAGCACCACTCCAAAAATGGGATCTCTCACTCCCATTTCATACTCTGCTCCCCCATATATACTTCACTGCATGTTCAGTAGTTCCTCATCTAGTTCTACATAATCTTGCCTAGTTTCTAGCACCACTTGGACCCATCTAAGTGAGACCCATCCTCTGCAGTTAGATGTGTCTACTGCAAGAACCACCCCCATACACCAACATCTTTGGGTGCAAGACCATTGTTCATTATTGTTTCTAGCAATGAGCACAAGACCCACTGGAAGCTAGTCTTAGTGTAAACAATATCTTGGCTGTTGTCTTGATTGTCTTGGTTGACTTGTTTGCTAGTTTGCACTAATTGTTCCTAGTAAAGTGTAGGGTCATAAGTGTTGGGAATGGTAGTGATTATATATTCTGTATTATCTACCATTGTATATTTTTATTTGCTATTATATTTGCTTTATAATTAATTGCTAGTATCACTACTATAAATGGTCTTGAAGGTATAGCATTGACTACTGAAATGCTTGGCTTAGTGTATGGTCATATTTTGCTGTGTTTGGTCTTGTCAAGTGTGGTATTTTGTCTTGAAAGTGTACCATTAGCTAGCTTAGCTTTGGCAAAAATCTACTACCATTGTGCTTCATTTTTGCATAGAAAAGTGTGGGTAGATGATAGTCAGGATTGTCTGCTGAGTGTAGCATATATAGCTTTGTCAGTAGCTATGGTCAACATCTCAGTAATATATACCTTTGGCTAGATAGCTTTAGGTGAAAAACCTAGCTAGTCAAAGTCTCATCATTTTGCACTCAAATGATAATCAAAGTGTACCCTTGTATTGCTAGTATGTCCATGGTAATTGTGGGTTGCTATTCCCTTTTTGAGTTGCTAACATCATTATGATTGCATTCTCCTTTAAATTCACTTTCAAATGGTATAATTATTATTGGATTTCCTTTTTTGGTTTGCTTATCTGATCATGCCATCATCATGGGTATGCTCACTGTGAAATTTCACTTACATCAAATACTCTTCAAATACTAGTAATACACTCTTATAATATTCTAAGCCCTTACTAACTTTTACAACACACAGAACTACTTTATCCTGTGCCACATATTGATACTAGATGATCAATTCAGAATGGACTTACATTTTGACTTGACAATGTGTATGGTGATGTAGAAGATGGCAGGACACATTGCTATCCAAGGCATTTGGAATATTAATCTATAGTGGGATGGGAGATGCATTCCAAAGTTGCTGATAATGCCAGTAGTACATTGTAGCAACAAGCTAAGCCATCACTAATTCTTACAATACTTGAAGTATTTTATTCTCTTGTCTTTGTTAGTACTAGATGATCAATTTGGAATGTGTCTGACATGTTGCATTAATGTTGTATAGAGTGATCTGGAAGGTATTATGATCTATGCATATTATTTACAAAGTCATTTCAAAACTTTATCCCAATAGATTTTGAAAGACCTTCTACATATATGGTCATTTTGATGAACATCAATTTATGGATCATGTGTAGGAGGATAGAATACACCTCTCCAGGCCTCTAGCAAATGCTAGTAATATCCAACAATGGACTAACTATTACTAAGGTTTTTTAAAGGTAAAAGTAACTTCTGCTCCATCCTGTGTGAATATTGGATTATCAATTTGGAATGCATTCTACAATTTGCATCAATGATCTTAATGGTAGTTTGAAAGGTAGTAGCATCCATTTATATCAATTGTACAGTTATTTTGAAACTTTAACTCAGTTCATTTTTAAAGGACCTTCCATGTGATAATTTGGTGAATATTAATTTATAGATTATATATGGGAAGATGGAATGCAAATCTTAAACATCCCACACAATAAGCTAAGCTTTTTGTAAAGTTTTTTAATGGTTTCTAGTATCTTGTCCTCTATCCTATGTCAATACTGCATTATTAATTCAGAATGCATGCTGTATCCTGCATTAATGATATAAATGGTAGTTTGGAAGATAGTGGCATCTATTGATATCATTTACTAAGTCATTCTGACACTTTAACCCAATTAAAATCTTTTGTGATCATTTTGATAAATATTAATTCATAGATCATGTATAGTGGCATGTAGCACACATTTCTAGTACTCCAGCAATACTAGTAAGATGCTCCAAAAACAAACAATGCTATTGTTACAGTTGTTAAAAATTGAAAGTATATTCTCCTTTCTCCTGCATCAGATCTGAATTATCAATTCAGAATGCATGCTGGATCTTGCCTAAATGATGTGAATGATATCTTGGAATGTGGTGACATCCATTCAGAGCATTTGAAAAGCCATTTCAAAACTTTTATTTAGTTGATTTTCAAAAGATCTTCTAGGTGATCATTTTGATTCATAGATCATGTATAGTGGGATGCACCATACATCCCTAGTCCTCTAGAAATACTAGTAATATGCTCCAACAATAAACTATCCTATTATTAAGGTTTTCAAAAGTTAAAATACATTCTCCTCCTTCCAGCATCAAAATTTTATTATTAATTTAGAATGCATGTGATATCTTGCATTAATGGATGTGGGCAAGAGCTTTAAAAATAGTGGAACCTGATCATATCATTTAGATCACTATTCAGAAGCTATTGATCAATTCAATTTTAACAACTTTCTAATGAATATCAATTCATAGATGAGGTATAGGCAAGTAAGACATATATTTCCAGGCCTCCAGGAACACTAGTAATTCACTCCAAAAACAATCTTAGCCATTGCTAATACTTACAATCCTCATACCTGCTTTCTACTCCTCTTTCTTATATTAAAACTATATTATTAATTTATGAGATTTTGTGTATAGGCTGGCAAGAATATATGTAGGGGTTTTGAAGGTGTGGGAATGCATTAGGATAGTCTTTAGAACCCATGGCCATTGTTAAGATTATGGAATATACAAAACACCTACATCAAATATTTTGATCTTAGATATATTGTATAAATTGTGGCTGACCACCAAAGTTCTTGAAAATTTGCAGGGATCTTATTTGGCATATAAAGCATAGATCTAGATAAAATTTAAGCTGGAAAAATTGTTCTGAGTTTTAATATTTAACTTCCATATAGTTCTATAGTATACAATGTACACAATAAACACAAGGAGAGATAGGCCTGGATAGTCAAAGTAGCAGCTATGCTTATACATCTTTAGCTAAACACCATTGTTCAATTAGTTTAGTTAGGTTAGGTTAATGTCCACAATATCATGATTTTGAGGCAAATGCATATGATAATTACATTCACTTCAGGTCTAAATCCAGCATAAATAGATAGTAATAAGGACATCACATTATGACACCTCCTGAATGGACGATTATAGGTATTATTCTTGAATGGCTTGAGCATTTGAGCTCCAGCGTCATTGGCTATATAAATTATTGGAATCTAAAATAGATGATATGTGCCCTTGTGCTCAGGCTTTGTATGACAGCATGTACTTTTGTCTTCTCACTGCCTGAGGTGGGTATGCCACTACTGGAAGGTTAGTATATTACCAGGAATGTGTACACCAGCAGCCTTTGCAAGATATGACCAAGAGTACTAGTTCTGGCTGTCAGTAAGCTGTCAAAGCATTGAAGTTTGTGGTCTTGCATAAGCTGGTGTGGAATGAATGATGCACATTATGATTTGTCTTGCTCCACATTGTCCTTAAGCAATCCACACTGTATGTAATTTGAATTGTCTCTCCAAAAACACAACTCCACATGTCATCCAATTCAACATTGGATCACCATATACTTTACACCTGTCATGCATCCAGCCATTCACCATAACCACTCGACCCCACAATGTCATATATTCCATCCAACTCCCACATCATATTGCCATCATCCACTAAAAACACAAAGTCCACATCTCTCTCTCCCATAATCAACTTTCCACACCATGTGCCCACTCTTCAACAGGAATACACTTACTCCCTCATAGCTGCTGCATGATAGAATGAATCCAGATAAACCAATCTGCCAGGCCCTATGCATGGACCACCTATGTTGGATACTTCTGGAGATCATAATGTGCACACATTCACCACCATGTTGACTCAGTCTTCAATGAAGAAGAAGCTGGTGCACTGGGATGGGGGTCACATCTGCAAAGTGAAAGGTACATAGTGTATTCACTGTGTTAGAATATTGTCCACTAACTTGTTCTGTAGCATCCTAAGCCAGAGCACATAGATAATAATGATGATGATGAAGACAATGATGATATAGAAATAGTAGACAACCTGGACAAGCAGTTGAGTTGCATCAAGCACAATCCACTATGCAATGTGTGCAAGAGGAGCAGCAGGAAATGTGTTGGAATCTCCAATCAGATGTGCAAGATGTGCAGTAAGTCAAGTGGGAGTGGCAGAAAGGTGAAGGCAAGGGTACTGGAATCTATGGGGGAGGCCCCAGGTGCATAACAGGCTATATTTTCTAGACTTGAACTGATCTGATGTAGTGCATACCTCAATGTGAGTGGTGGTCATTCCACTATGCAAGACTCATGCTGATCTGCCTCAAGAGTAGGCCACATTCCTTATTCCTCTTGACAATGACAACAGCTACAATACTTTCAGAAAGAAGAGCAGAATCACCAGCTCATCTGGTCTATCTCCTGCCATAATTGCAGATGTCAAATGCACAATACTTATGCTGGAGTCAAAACTCCATTCATCTCAGGTGTGCCTGGAGAACCTCAAAGAGTGTACTTCTGCCACAGAAGCACTCATTGTAGGACAACAAGATGAGTTGAGTAGGTTGAAGGAGTTGGTGGAAAGGCTATGAGGTAGTCAGTGGTAGAATGGATTGTTTGTAATGTCTTGTATATAGCCTATGTATGACATGTTACTGTCATTGTCAACTCCCAAAAGAACACATACCAGGCAGCTGTCATAACTGCTATAACTGATGTGATTCTCAAGAGACACTTGGTTGATGGATCTGATGCACAATACTGGTACAAGGAAGAGCAGGAGGATAAGCTCAAAGTGGCCTTCAGTAAATGGGACAAGCAGGAAACAGCATGGTCTGCTGCTGCGATGCAGATGAGCATATGGAGCCTCACCACTTGAACCTAACACAGAGAGGATGCTTCTCACCTCGACCTATGGCTTCCATCACACCAGCTTCATCACCATGATCACAGGACTCTATGATCACTTGCTCAACAGTGGGGTTCCATCCAGGCTGGCCTTGAGCATCTTCCAGAGCTCCCTGACATTCAGTCAGGTGAATCATTCAGCTTGACTGCATCAGACCATGTGTTGACATTTGATGGGCTCATTGATGTCAAAGAGGAGTCTGCTGAACTTGATGGTATTATGGCAATGTGCTCACCTGAGTCTGAGCATGATGCAGCCATGGACCTGGACTGCTTCATTGACCCCACCCTCTCTACTTTACTACAAGGGTTCCATTAACTCCCAAATTATCATTCTCTATTTCCTCAACTCACTCTGCAAATCATCCTTACTTGATAAGAGGAAATATGAGATGCAGAATATTGTGCTTGTATGCCTGAGGGTGGGGTAGTACCTAGGTTATCCACATCACACAAGCCTTTTGAAAAAGCCACCACAGTAGATGGAATGTCCATGATAGAGGGCAACCTCTGAATGGAGTCACAATTTCCATGGAGTCAATGGACAAAGGTATGTTTGAGTTGTTGGCAAGTATCTGTAAAGACCAACTGTCAACTAAGATCATTCAGAAATGATCAGGATCAATAGTAGTCAACAGAAAGTATTCTTGGTCTTGTTTGCTGAAGGTGGAAAGCAGCTGTTGAACTGCAGTTTCAATGGGATGGTTTGGCAATGGTGAGTGGACAATAGATGTGAGGTCTATAAGCCAATTCAAACAGGAGGGCTGCAAATCTATGCCACTGTGTTGTCTCCAGATGGCAAATAGTTGGTGTGTGGCTTTGTGAAGCTGATGCCAAACTTGAGGGTATGGAATATGCAGATGAGCAAAATGGTCCTTGATGTCAAAGCCCACACAGATATGGTCTCCTTATTGGATGTTTCATGCAACTCAATCAAATTGGTGACAGGCTCATATGACAAGACTGTGTGTATTTGGAACTTGATGACTGGTGAAAAGCAACTCAGACTCCCCCACGATGGTCTGGTAGTGGCACTGCAATTCTCCTCAAACAGTGACTGTATTGTGAGGGTTGTGGCTGCAGAAAACTAGGATCCCAAATCAATTTGCATCTACAACAGTGACAATGGCCAACTATTGTTGGACATCCATAACACTAATATTGCCTCATTTAACTTAATACTAGCCAAGTCAGTAGATGGTTGACAATGATGTTTTGCAGCTTCCTCCAAAAGTGACATCAGGCAGTTTGATACATTGTTAGGATCCTTGGTTAGGACAGACATGTGGCAAAACCACAAGGAGTTGCTAGAGATTATGCAGGAACTTGTTGATGGTATTGGCTTTTCCTGTGAAATCATTATTGCTTTCAACCTGGATGTTCTCAGCATCAGAAAAAAGCTATGACTGGCCTCAACCCATACTACAATGCTGGAAGAAGATGTGGCATACTTGTTGATTGGTATTGTCAAGAGTGACATTATATCATGATATGGAGAAGGAGATGCTGCACTGGGCCACCTTCTAGAGGAGATTGTTGCTCATTCAGGTGAAGAAACCATGCTTGACTGAACTGGCAAACCATTGACATACAATAGCTGCCTTCCGGCCACCCTTGCAGTGTATAGTTGACCACCTGGCGCTTCTACCACCATTGATGGTGCAGAAATGAATGTGGATGTCAAAGGACTAAGAAGCTCTATCATTCTTTGCTTTGGTGATGGAAGACTCAGTGTACAAAACTCTGGGAGTGGTTTGGAGCTGCTGTACCCATGTTTGGATGTCAGGAATTAGGAATATGGAATGTTGCACATCAGACAGGCTGTCACCAAATGAGGCATGCAAGTTCATTTTTGTTCATTCTTGGATTAAACATCTGCATGATTCAAATGATAGTCATATTTGGGGAGGCACAGTGGACAGGGATGGGACCAACTCTAATTTAGACACTGAGTTCAAATCTGCACCTTCCTTTTCATTAGAAACTATACCTAGCTGTGTGATGAACAATTACACCTGAGCATTACAGTTGGCTGTTTGTCTGCAATAGCCATTTCATGTGCTCTTGCTCTAATGACAATCTAATGGAGAGTTCAAGCATGTTGCTGCTAATCATGACATCATTGTTGCTGGACTCCAAGGTGGGATCAATATGGCTCAGGATGTCCATACTAAAGTTGTGGAGATATCATGACCTGGATGCAGAATTTTTTATCTACCTATGTTGTTTGTCCAAGCTTTTTTGCTATCACTTTCTACTCTCCCAAACACCTCAATCTATAGTTTTATTATGACAATCTTTGCATTGCTATCCAATAAATTTCTGCTCCTCATCTCCATACAGTAGTATATTTACAAATAGATGACACTACTACAGATTCTGGACTTCTGTGGCCAACAGCACCAGAATCATCACACTGGAGTGTAAGTAACTTACTGTTGATGCTAGTGGCTAGTTAAGAAACACTGAATACCTCAGTAGAATCACAGAGATAAACACAAACAGGCTGGAGGCAGAATTTGATCTTGTGTTATGACTCATTTCAGAGTTCAATGAGCCTGACATTGAATTTGTTGCTTAATATTTTGCATAGCCATGTAGATAGTTTGGAAGGAGAAATGGATGGGGACTGAGTTGTACAAGGGAGCTCTTTTTGTAGAAAATGAAACTGACATATTGAGCAAAAGCAACCATGTACAGTCAGAAGTACATGTTATGTATATGGAATAACATATCACTGGAATCATATTGTCAATTGCATCTCTGGAAAACATTTGAATAAAACTGTTAGGATGGTACAACTCTGAACATTAACATTTCAGCCCATCCAAGGAGGTTATTGAAGATCTGCATTGCCTACCAGATGGGGGCAGGAAGCTGAATTTGCCAATATAGAGATAATTAAATGTGTATTGTCTATGTAATGATGGGTCCTGGTTCAGTTTAAATGTGGCAATCACACCAATGACAACTTGAATTTTATGTTTGAAATGTAGTATCCTTGATGAGGATATGACAGCTTCCCAGGACCAGAGTGGACCAATTCTCCAACTTCTCCTTGTTCCCCACTACTGATTTGACTCCATCCTTGAGTGATTTATCTACAGTCATCCAAAACAGACAACCATCTTCATTGCTGTCCTTCAATTGGGCTTCAACACTAATCTGGGAAGGGGGAGTTCATGATACCATCTTAGATTAATCCTTCTGAGCCTTAGATTTGTGACAGGAATAGAGTTAGCACAACTGAAGCTCTTTAATGCTTTCTAGCATACTAGGAGCTAATATGGGACCTGTGTTGGAAAAGAAAGGCCAACTGTGATAGGTGCATATGTATCTGGTACTGGAGGTGCTAGTATCAGTGCCTGTAACTAAGGGCCTGTACCTCCCAGTGGCCCAGGACCCAGCCCACAACAACATTGATGAGGTGGTTGATCAGATCAAGTTGGTCTGAGAGCACTAGCACCTCAAGGGAATAACAAGCAGCAAGTCCACATTGGTTATGACAGAGATACTCTCTGTGGGCACCACATTTGGGTCCAGGCTCCCCCTGAATGTGTCATCCACCAGCAACACATAGGGCAGTACTGCCCACCCAGGAACAAAGGTAGACCAATGTATATATAGTCTCTGCAGCAATGAGCCAGAGTCCAAGACTGGCATATGGATTTGGAGGTGGATTCGATGAAACAAGGCTTGTGTGGTTTAGCTGGTGGTGATGAATGGCTCATCCCACTCTGCAAGTGTATTGATGCAAATGAGGGCTGTGAATGAGATGATGAGATGGTGGTGGAACACACAGCTTGCAATGTGGACTGGATGAGAGGGTAGCTTGGCAGCAGATGGACATGCAAGAAGTTGACAGGCCAGGCCATCACACAGAAATAAAGGACTTGATGTTGTGCAAAAGCATAGTGCTTATTTCCATAGGTTGCTCAATTTTGACAGCAAACAATGCAGGCTTGACATTGGCATTGTAACAGTTGAGCAGGAGGAGATGCAAGATGTCTTCTGTTTGGATCTGAATGAATGTCAGCAATACAATATCAGCCAAACACAAACACAAAGTAAAACATGTGCCTTCTCCTTGAGGTCCTTGAGCACTTCATTATGTTTATATGCAATCTTCCTTGTCCTTCCCAGACACTCCATCATATATTGCTTGTGGGGCTCCTCCCCTTCACCAGCAACAAGCCACCATCTTTGTTTTTTCAGTGCTGGATCTAGCAGCAATGTGTTACACGAAATGTACACTGTACATTGGGCGTACTCTGTTTGTCTCGAGGGAGGTACCCACAAAGAGACACAACGTCCTTGATAGAACAAAGCTATGACAAGAGTCAAGTCAAGGGGTCAAGGTCAAGAGTTCCTCAAGTCGAATGAGACTGAGGTCGAGGGAGACTTGAGAACGTACAACAACGTTGTATTGCACAGATCAAGAATGAGGGAAAAGCGATACAGGCAGGTCAGTATAAGTACTTAGTGAACTACTGCGGATGACTAATCTATAGAACATCATAGAAGCAATAGAATGACTGAGTCATGAATGTGTCATGATGGTTGTTAGGGAAAACGTAAGCAGTGCGAGAGAACTACTTAGAGGAGAAGGCTGTCCGTAGATGAATAAACCTGACGTAAGTGCATGTCCCCTACCGGCAATAAAGAGAAAGAACAGCGTGGGGAGTGCATTCAAGGTAATGCAATAACACTAAAGCTGTCCAGGTTAAAGAGAAGGAGGAAGTCATCTCAACCTGGTGTTAGCATACCAGGGAGAGCAAACGTGGAGAAACGTGAAGAAATAAGGAAACAGAGGTGCACATATATTGTATCATAACATTACCCCCTTTGTATACTGGAGCCCCAGGCTCAAGTAACATACTACTCCTACGCATCAGGAGGAGGGGGTTCTTGTTGGAGAGCGCCTGGGGAGAAGAGGGTCGTGGCCTGCTGGGGAGTAAGGACCATAAAAGGACAATCAACCTCTTGGTGCCCGAACGCAGCACAAGCGGAGCAAGGTACTCCAGGACAAAACTGGGATCCA